>JAUCNO010001888.1:8678310-8695809 GCA_032353835.1 Enteromius viviparus
TATATATATATATATATATATACAAAAATAATAAAAATGGAAAAAACATAAAAAAAAAAAACATTATTCCAAATATTAACAAAACAGGTGAACAGTTCAGAATTGAATTTAGCACTAAATATGTTCTAAGTATGTACGGATAAACAAACTGAGGCCCAATAGAGCATTCATTTATAAAACACTTGAGAAAAGGCTAATAAATATGTAATTATAGATTATTTATTAATCTCAATGACCTGTATATGCATCTCAAGAGACCAATATACTAGCAATGTATACAGTATAATTATGTATGTGCAAGCGCAAGAACATCAGAGTAAGATTTGACAGAAGTATGAATTTTTTATGCACGTGTGTGAATAATTCTGCAGGCTTTTTTTTTACGCTGAGCAGTGGAGGCTTTGCTCTAGCTGAGTTTCTGTCTGTATGAGTGTGACTCTGAGATTCACAGCTGTCTGCCTGCTTATCTATCCTGTTTGAGTTTCTTGCTCAGAATTGCTCTATAATTCATGGATGAAGAGTCAGCACTAGAGAATCACTATCTACTAACCAGGGATCAGATGTTTAAGTCACTGTTAGTGCTGCGTATGCATATAAACGACTATAGCTGTAGATCGGTGACCGATGACAAACAACAACAGTCTGTCCTCAGAGAGAGTGGAAGCGAAAGAGCCATTTATTTTAGTCATATCCACTAACATATTAATAAAGGACGAGGCCAATATGATAAAATATTGATGCCCCCGTCCTGTAGCGGGAGAGCTGGCTTGTGTTCCTGCAGGTTATGCTTTATGTTTTAATATTGAATATATGTCTATATCAATATTAGATCTAATACTCCTCTCCTTGCATCTTAACAGTGCTGAGCGCAGCTTTTAGGTGCCATCCTTGGCCGATGAATGTGAATTTCCATCATTCCACCCCTGACCAAATATTTCCTGCAGCGCCTCGTGACCTTCACAACATTCAGACAATCATTAGGTGGAATTAACAGTGGCAATTAACCTTTCACAGATCATAGGAAGTGAGAGTCACAAAGTGTGTGTGAGGACTACAGTGTACATGATGCCTTCATGTCAGTGTGAGTATGCATACATTATAAAACTATTAAGAGCCCATTAGGATGCGAATACTTAAAAGTGTAAGAGTTTTGTCCTAGTTGAAATACTTCTGCACTATTTTGCAGAAAATGGGGTTAGTTGTCACACAGTTGTATGTTTGAAGATAGTCGTGAAGAAAGCTGGATGCATATGACAGCAGATATGTCTATAGATGTGCTTTTTTTAGCTGGAAGGAATGACTGATCAAACAGTGGCGCAGCCTGGCCAGAGACTGAGGGATGAGAAGCAATCTGAGCAGGAACAGGCTTTGATGAAACAGATTTGGACTAATCTATCGCTCTGCTCAGTCTCGACCTGTTATTCTTGCACCAAATGAGATCTTAATCACCACATCGATTACACCTTATTTGTCAGAGAACAAACAAATGATCCCGCATTCATCAAAGAGGATGGATTTGAGCTAGTGGGAAAAGAATGAAATATAAAACGGATGATTTCACAGTGTGGAGAGGATATTTGTTTTATGTTGGAATCTCTAATGATCTTATGATTTATGTAATATAAACTAAGGTCTTAGTTATGTTTATTACATATTAGTTTCAACTTCATGACTCTATTTGTTGCATTAAAATGTTTTCAATAATAATAAATAACAATAAAATACTGTAAAAGGAAGATTTTACCACATATTTTCAATAATAGCCAATAACATTTTTTAATGACTCAACATTTTAATTTAGAATTTCAACAATAATTTATTAAAAAACGAATTATACAACTGAATGTTTATCTTTATCGTTATTTAATGTATTTGTCCTTGGTTCTAATATGTTGCACTCGTTACACTCGTACTGTAAGGACATGATATTTGACTGTAGCACATATGGACATTGTTCACAAGGGTTTCCTTTTTTATCTTTAAATTACTGGATTTAGTGTTCTTGAAAAGTAGTTTTATTTAACAGTATTCCACCTTACACAAAAAAAAATGTAAGAACCAACATTGAAAAATTACCTGTTACTTATTTATGTACTGCTGGAAACTGCATCCAAAATAATTGCTAGAGGTGAGTGTTGTTGGATGAGTCACTAAAATGGCATAGAAAAATCATTTACAAAAACTCCATTCCAAGTTATATGTGAGCCAATGCGCATGTTGTGTGTGTGAGAAGAGCACACACCTTATGTTTGCACAAGGATTATCCAGTGTCAGCAGCTCTTGGGTGAAGGTGGAACAGATTGCCTAATGTACAGATGTTTCATGTGCTGTCACGGGGATCAGTCATTTGCTGAATTCTTTGTTTTTCTCTACCTCATCCGGTTATCCTGCAAAACCCTTATCGTTGAGTCTTTCTGCTGTGTCTCACCTTTGTGCCTCTGGCCTTTTATCGCTGTGCAGGAGCAGAGGATCCGGGCCAATCCGAAGGCCAGGTCCGCTCACTGCCTTTGAAGTCAGGAGCTTTGGTGGTAGATCAGCTGGTTTTATGAGAAAAGGTGCCTTTGAAAAGCGGAGGCAAAAAGGACGTGGCATTCCTCTGACTCACGTTTACCATCTATAGAGTCAAAAAAAGGATGTAATTGTGAAATGTGAGGCGTTAATAATGTAACTGCTTTAAATATATCCATCATCAATTTATAGTCAAGGGCAGGAGGCCCTTTGGGAGGCAGAGGGAGGCTGGAGGATTCTCTAGAGAGCGACTCACTGTAAGTGCATGATGGGATGGGTCAGTGAGGCACTGCTCAAGACGTTACATTAAAGCACCAATCTTTTTCTCTTATCAGCTTTCAGTGTTATACCGCAGTGGCTGCAACACCAAAAGCCACACACACAGGAAGAGGTTGATTTCCAATGCAGTCTCTCTCCCCCACTGATTTAATTTGCAGTAAAACAGGAAAAACCTTTAAGTGAGACTGTTCTGAAAAGTTAAATTTTCTTTTAAAATTATAGCACTGTGCAAAAGTTTTAGGTTATTAGTATTTTCACAACAAAAAATGGTTTTAATTCAGTTATTTTTATCTTTTGCTGTAGCGTGTCAGTTGGAAATATCAGTTGACATTTCCAAACATTTTTTTTAAGCATCTTGGAGACATTTCCACAGTTCTTCTGGATTTATTCTGTCTCAGTTTGTTACTTCATGTCATTCTAGACAGACTGGATGATGATCAGATCAGATCTCTGTGTGGAGCACTGGCTGTTGTCAGACTTATTGTGCAGAAAATAATCTCACTGCATTATTACAATTGATGACAAAAGTAATGTTTGGAAATGTAAACTGATATTTCCAACTGACACGCTACCATGAAAGATAGACATAACCGACTTAAAACCATTTTTGTTGCTGAAAATACTAGTGGTCTAAGACTTTTGAACAGTACTGTACATGAGTTTGTTCAAACATAAATTACAACGACCGATTGCGTCATGCTATGAGAACGCGTTAATGGAGCGGGATAAATTTTAGTGATTAAAACCTTGTGTTTTACTCTCTTCTTCACATAAAGACTTTGTATGGATTCAGAGGACTTGGAATGTGACACAACTTTGTTGAGATCATGCACATGTCACGCTGCCACTTCTGAGGTGCCAAAATGACATTGATTGTTTGAATACTGTAAGAAAATTATAAGAATTTGAAATCTGAGACTGTGGTGTGCTACAGTGTTGCATTTATTAACAGGCTAGACTTTCAAGAATTCACAAAATGTGTAACGTAGGAGACAGGAGGCGTGCAGATCCAAATGCAAACTTATTTATTATAATAATCCACAGGGTAGAACAGGGAACACAAGAGGCTTACAACGGGGGAGAACACCAGGTACATCCACACACAATGATCAGCATCAGTAAACACACTGGCAGGTCCTTAAATACACCAGAACGCAATAAAAGAGGGCGGAGGTACTAGTAGGTAACCAGGATGACAAACAAGCTGGGAGGAGACAAGAGGAGACTTCATACTAAGAATCCTGAATACAAAACGGAAGGACAGACAAACAGTAAGCATAGTCCGAGCTGGAGTGCCCTCTAGCGGAGCATGATGGCACTTCCAGCTGGCATTGTTACAAAATGGGAATTTAGTAAGTTGCTTTTTTTCTCAAACCTATAAATTATAGCAACAATATTGTCAATTATTGACAATAAATAAAATAAATAAATAAAAAATAATAAAGAGATTAAACATGAGGCTTTGGAATGTCCTTGATGATTTCACTTCTGTTTGCTCTAGCAGTTTGCAGGACAGTTTCAGAAAACCTTCCCCTATCCCCAGCTCCACCTGAGTAGATACATGTCAATCAGACAGCTGTTATTGTCTCAGAGAGTTGACATGCCAATTGTTATTGTATTAATTAATGTATTTTTGTTAATGCTTTTTAGCTACATCAATAGTAGCACATAGTAATAGTTAGCACTATTCATAAATACAGTAATTTTATACGTATGAACATGAAGGAGTGGCACCTGTTTTGCAGAATACACTTGTGACTTGGGAGGTGATTTGATGAAGTTGGAAAAGTAAATAAGTAAAAAGTATTTTTTACATAATTATGTTTATTTAATTATTATTATTATTATTATTTTTACCTTCATCTACATCAGCATGTCAGTAAAGAAAAATAAACAAACAGCCTGAAATAGTCTTTCCAGCGGATAAACAGAGACAGTCTTTCTGGATATGTTCTGCAGAATCAATGTTGTTCACATTGTGATGGAGAGCGAGCAGATGAAAATGACAGAGGTCATTTTCCTAGCGATTAACCACAACTATCTGAGCAATAGTCATTACTTAACAGTTTTTCTCCCTTGAAGTATCCAATGCTGACAGGAAACCACAATGAGAGTTTGTTGGAAGAAACAATTTCTTTAAAAAGCAATTAATGATGGTTTCATCAAACGCCTAAAGGTCAAACATTGATTGAATTCCAGTGTTATCATTTAGTAGCGCTGAAAAAAATATCCCACCAGACTGCTTTCAGTTTCTGTTTTTCTGTTTTTGCAGTTGTATCGTTTCATATAGCCTTCATATATTTTTGAGTTGAACAAGATAAAGGTGGAACCATTGTCAGGTTGTGTGGAGTTCACAGCTTTTTACACAATAGTATAATCTTTGACATTAGCTTGAAAAATAGCAAGAAATATAATCAGGGATTTGCCACCTGCTGTCACGGGGTGTGTATTCCAAACGCGCAGAGAGACGTAGGAACAATATTTAATATTAACAAAGGTCAGCGAGCACAGGTTAACACACACTATACATTGAGGATAACAACCAAATACTGGAACACAGGGATCAACTTAAGAAGGGCAGACAATCAACGTAAATGAGTGAGACACACCTGAAAGAAATACATAATTAGACAAAACTAGGCCACAGGGGAAAACACATGGTAAGTGACAACAGGGACATTCAAACATGTAACACCTGCATAGTTATGCTACTTTATTTTTCCTGTCAGTTATATGTTAAATAATCCAATCTATATTTTACCTGCCAAACATAGCTTTAATATTTCAAATCAATCCATGAGACCTGAAAGAAAGAATTATGAAGATGTCTTAAAGGCATTAAGGATTATATGATTATTATCATCTGTTTGAGTGAGGCTGATATTTCTTTTCTAATTTAGCTTAAAAAAGACTTTGAGGCACAGACATCAGTCTGTAGTGTCCCATATTAATAATATCTAAATATCAGTGTGCTTAGTAAAATTAAACCACTCTGACCTTTACATGTCGATAAACAGATACTTGGCTTGTTTATATTCTTTATGCATTCTTTAATCGTAACAGACTTGCAGAAATCAGCTTACAGAAATCTCATTCATATTCAAATGCCCACCATTTGCATAGTTTGTCATAAATACTTGACTTTCAGCTAACAATAAGAGCAATTTCAGCTGTTTTACACATTGTCTTTTATGTAAATTCATTATTTGCCTGTTTCCATAGATTTTCCACCACAGTCAACAGAGAAAATGTGCAAAATATCTGTCATTCTTACATGTTCTCCTATAACGATGTGCAATTTCTCAGTGTTTTTATGAAGCATATGTGATGCAGTTTAAACTCTGTTAAAAAATTCATTAATTTTTTTAAACGTTACCTACTTTTTAATGATGAAATTAAGTTACTAAAATATATGTTATCTACAATAAATATTCTAAACAATAGTTTGGTTCCTGACAATACGTTTTTATTTAATTTTTTTCAAACATTAGAGTTCAATATATATTGAGCATGAAGAAAATAGCAGGAAGTAGTAAATCTTCTTTATCTACAAAATTCTATAGTTTAGTCATTTTTTTCCCTGTGATTTTCTTTCTTTGAATTTGAAGTTCAGTAAAGAGTTTCTAAAAATCAATGTATATATATATATATATATATATATACATATGAAGAATGGCAAGAGCTAGAATGTGGACTTTGCAGAGACGACAGTGGAGATGCTTTTAGCAAAAATGGCTGGATGAATGAACACAGTGATTCATCATCATTATTATTTCTTTGAATTCCAATACTTAAGTGTACCTTCTTGAGTGAGGAACAAATGGGCCTCCTTATTCCAAAAACCATTTGCATAAAAGGAGCTCTTTTCACTGATCCGCTAAGGTAGCTGGATGAAAAAAGTCTTGAGCGTCAATTTATAGCCACTCACAAATGAATGCAACAGTCATTCCTCAAGCCTGCAAGATCAATCAGTCTTTTCAAATACATAAACTAATGAAATGATTGCTTAGTGGAAGCGCTTAATTGCCAAGTCACATGTCACAGTAAAAGTCAAGTTGTTCTTTTTCTTGTTTATTTTTGTTGTACTGCTCAGAGAATAAAGATCTCTTTGATAACAAAAGCATCTCAATGTCATCGAGACTAAATATCTTCCTGCTGCAATAAACATGCACAGCCTTGCCTCGCATCTCATTTCATCTGGATGTTTACCAGTGATGTGATGTGATGCTGTTAATGCACACTCAACCAGGCTGTTCCACTCACAAAAAGCACTCTGTCAAAATGAGGATGGCTAAGAGAAGACTGATGGCCTTCACATTTGCCAAGCGCACCATTAAGGAAATGTTTAGACCCATAAACAAAATGACATAACGGGCGGCTATAGCCCTTAACAATGCCATAAGGGGAAGGTTATGGCATTTGCCAGCACTCAAAAGCAGAGTTTTAAACCCACAGCCTGTAAATCTGCCCGTGTCACTGGAGATTGTGACTTTCATCAGTTGCTGTCACCCTGAACCGTGAAATGTGACGTCACTTTTAGTGTGTCTGTGTGATTTATGAGGATGAGAAAGCACAGTCAATGGCCTGTCTCTACATCAGTCATGTCAATGTTACCAAAATACAATTCAGTCAGAGTTAGTGTAGTCTGGCCCTCAGATGGCACACCCACAGACTGCTCTCTAACCGTCTGATGCACTGGCAGGCCCTTCTCCATCTGGCAAGCTCTAATATGACTAATCTGGCTGGTTTTATTCAACTTCAGTTCGTGTGAAAACAAAGTTGTTTTTAAAAATTGTCAGGTTGATACAATGAGTGTGCTTAAAAAGGGAAGTAATCACTAGATTTACTGAAGTTTACAAGGAAGGGCATGAGTATATTTTATATCTGTATTTGCAGAAAACATCCGTGCCATTTTGATGAAAAAAAAAACATAAACCTTAAAACAAGATAAATTTACTTGAGAAGCAATGCTGCATACGATATTTAAGGGATTGTTCATCCAAAAATAATGTTATCTACCCCAGGGCATCCAAGATGTACTGTAGGTGACTTGGTTTCTTCAGTTGAACACAAACAAAGATTTTTAACTCAAACCGTTGCAGTCTGTCAGTCATATAATGGAAGTCAATGGGCACCAAGCGTTCCAAAGCTCTGAGAGTCAAAAAAAAAAAAAAACATACAGATGAAACCAAATTAAACCCTACAGCTTGTGGCGCTACATTGAGGTGTTAAGACATGAAGTCTGTGCAAAAAAACAGAATAGTATTTAAATATTTTTTTTTTACCCCTTAAACTCCACAATCTCCGACAGTCCTCAGCTCATTCACAACATCCAGCCTGTGACGCATCACCGTGCTCTGGCACATGAGAGTGTGAGATTTTGGGGAGGTAAAAAATTATATAAATACTGTCCAGTTTTTTGCAGAGAACGATCGTTTCGCGTCTTAACACCTCAATGTGTCATCACAAGGCACAGAGTTTTTCATGACTCTCAAAGCTTTGGAATGTTTGGTGCCCATTGACTTCCATTATATGACTGACTAACTGCAATGGTTTGAGTTAAAAAAATTAGTTTGTGTTCTACTGAAGAAACAAAGCCAGCTAAAGTACATCTTGGATCCCCTGGGGTTAAGCAGATAAACATCACATTTTCATTTTTGGGTAAAGTACCCCTTTAGGACTTATTTACAGAAAATCATTATACTTTATTTCGATAGTCCACTAAGACATTCTACTAACTATAAGTAACTTTGTAACTTCATGTCAACTACATGTCAACTAATTTTTATTTATCCACAACCAGAGTAGACTGTTAGGGTAGGTTTCGTGTTAGTAGAATAAGTTGACATATACCTGCATAGTTTCTGGAAGTCAAAGTATATATGTTGTGTATCCACAAAATGTGTGTAACACCTAAGTGTTAGAGATACAGTATGAAGCAGACATTCTACTAATAATCTAATGACTGCTACTGTAGTTCAAGACACAATCAAGACACAAAATAGCAGAAAGTAGTAAATCTTCTTTATCTACAAAATTCTATAGTTTAGTCATTTTTTTTCCCTGTGATTTTCTTTCTTTGAATTTGAAGTTCAGTAAAGAGTTTCTAAACATCAATTTTTATATATATAAAAATTGAAGACACAATCAAGAAAACAATATACAATATACTGTATATATATATATATATTCTTCTTCGTCGTCTTCTTGTTTAACATTAAATCAAGTTAAAAAAAGAAAAAGAAAAGAAGAGGATGGAAAGGTTGTTATTTTCATTGAGTGCTTGAATGGAGAAAGACTTAAATGTAAAGAAAAGCAAAAAAAAAAAAACCAGCTCTTTATTAAAACTTGCGTTCCTGTTCATCATATTAAGGACCTTTTTCCAGCCCTATCTCACAGCAATTTGGACATGTTTTATGTGGTGGCTAATTAATACAAATTTGTACCGTACATTGTACAAATTTGTATGATTTTCGCTAAATCGTATGTATATTATGAGTTGCCAATTCTTATGAATTTGTACGAATGACCTACACCTAACCCCACCCCTAAATTTTTCTAAACCCCTCACTGGGATTTAGACAAATCATACAAAATTGTTTGAGTCAGGTTGCACGCATTTGTTAGCCATCTCTTAAAATAATAAAGATTTGGTCGTGAGATAGTGTTGCTTTTTCCACATAAATTTTTTTCCTATGAGCTGCCTGTGTCTTCTTTGACCTCACTTTGTAGACTTTTCTTACTAATTGTGGTTTGGTAAAACTCCTTGATTTTTATTTTCTTTTTTAGTTAAGTAACTAAAGTAACTAAAGACTTGTTAGACTGTTCTCTAATTTATTGGAAATTAAAGCCAGTAATGAACAGAAAAAAGATCTTAGGTACAATGCTTAAAGGATTATGAAGAGAGTAAAGATGCTGAGGCAATAATCAGAAGATCCTGTGTTGATTCATTCCCACAGTATGCAATATGGGGAGAAGTATATTGGAAAGGTTTGACTTGCCTTACTTCAGCAATAGATTCAGACGCCAGACAGAGAATCAATAATGATGTTCTCAATTACAGGAACAGTGAGAGCCCCAAATGAACGCTCTAACGAGTTACTTAAGCCTTGCACGGGTCAGAAAGTGAGAGAAAGGGAGAAGTGAAAGATGGTGTAAAGAAAGAGAGAAAGAAACTCTGCTCATCATAAATAGATCAGCACGCTATTTGAAACTGGAGGTTTGTTAGTTGCAATCATCATTATTCATCAACTTGTCAAGGTTCATTGCGTGTGCCGTATCAAGGTCAATTTGGCTTGTGCTGCATGTTTGAGTGTTTGCGATGAGTATATAATGAGATATAGCAAATTTAGTTTGCTTATACTTAAAAAAAGAAAAAGACAAAAAGCCGTATCCGTCAAGATGTTATGCTGTTCACATTGAAGTATATTAATTGCTACAAGCACGAATGCACATTTTTTATTTATTTATTTATTTCAGATTATAGAGGAACCATCACATAGACCATGTCTCAATGGGGAAAGAGTGGCTATAGAAAATAGATTGCTTGCCATTTACTAACATGGTGAATTGACAACACAGACGTGCCTGTAGTAAATCCGAACTCCGTGGCTCTCTCCGACCGCCATCAGTGGGAACCATCTCCTGAGTACTAGTTCCTAGTAGAGTACTAGTTCCAGCCCGGACCCAGTTTAACGAAACACCTCTTTACTTCCGCGACAGGTGTTCACGGTTATTGGGACTATTTAGGCTCACGCTTCACTAAAGCAAGTTGCAAAGTTTTGCTCTGCTCTTTAATCAATTCCAAGCGTTTATCTCTTTATCTTTATTGTTTTTTTTTGGGCTGCCTTATCTTTAACTTTGGACTGCCTTATTACCTTGAACCTTTGCCGAATACCCCGACTCTTTGCCTGTTTATCGACTCTGAATCTTTCCTGTGATCCTGATCTTCTGCCTGGATATTGACTTGCCTCTGCCTCTCTCCATTGTTCCTGTATTCTGGTAATCAAACTCTGCCTGTTTGACTCTGATTGTATTTAATGAAGCTGCCGGACTCTGAAGAGACTCCTCACTCATCTGTGTCTGTACTGCGGGCAACCCGCCCACGTCCGAGACAACTGCCCTGTCCGGCCCCTTCATCAGTCTATCAACCGGGTTAGTGAAAAATCCTCTCTCATCATCCCAGTAAAAATTATTGTTAGAAACCAAGAGTTCGTTACCTCAGCCTTTGTAGACTCAGGGGCAGAAGGTAACTTCATCGATAGAGGATTTGCTAAGCAGTGTGGTGTTTTGCTTTTTTCATGTGGCTTGGATAGACGTCCCCAGCCTCCGCCGGGTTCTTCTTTGTAAAGAAGGACAGTAGTCTTCGACCCTGCATTGATTACCGTGGCCTGTACGAAGTGACAGTGAAATATCATTACCCGTTAAGGCTGGTACCGTCTGCCCTTGAACAGCTCCGGAAGGCGCGATATTTCACTAAGCTCGACCTGAGGAGCGCCTATAATCTCGTCCGCATCAAGAAGCGTGAATCTCCACGACCAGTGGGCACTATGAGTACCTGGCCAACAGTCTTTCCATTTTCCAAGTCCTTGGGAATGACCTCTTCAGAGACATGCTGAATCGCCAGGTGCTAGTGTACATAGACGACATATTGATTTACTCAGAAGACCTCACCTCTCATGTACAGCATGTCCGTGCTGTTTTGAAGAGGCTGATTCAACATCAACTTTATGCCAAGTTGCAGAAATGCAAATTCCATCAAACACGCATTACTTACTTGCGATACATCATCAGCGCAGAAGGAGTAATGATGGACGAGCAGAAGGTGAACGCAGTCCTCAACTGGGCCAGACCTCGCACCATAAAAGATTTGCAATGATTCCTAGGCTTTGCCAACTTTTAACCAGCGCTTCATAAGAAGTTTCAATCATCTGGCAGGACCCCTTATCTTTATGATTAGCAAAGGCCCCCAACATCCGCTGCTGGTGAGCAGGCTTTCCAGGCACTAAAAGAACGTTTCACAACAGCCCCAATTCTCTGTCACCCAGACCAAGAGCGAGAATTTATTGTGGAAGTAGACGCGTCCAACTCCGGAATTGGGGCAGTGCTCTCCCAACGTCACGGCAGTCCACCTAAGATGTTCCCTTGTGCCTACTATTCCCGTAAACTTACCTCAGCGGAACAAAACTACAATGTGGGAGATAAAGAATTACTTGCCATTAAGTGTGCGTTACAGAAATGGAGGCATTGGCTCGAGGGATCGAAACTCCCCTTCCTGTTTTTAACCGATCACCGTAACCTGGAGTACATCCAGTCTGCCAAACGTCTTAACTCCAGACAGGCCAGGTGGGCCTTGTTTTTTACCTGGTTCAACTTTAAGGTTACATACCGTCCGGGCAGCAAGAACTTCAAGGCAGATGCCCTCTCTCGACAATTCGAAGTTCCCTCACTTTACGGACTCCTGGAGGACATCGTGATGGATCGGGGCCCGCAGTTCACCTCACGCCTCTGGTCCGCCTTCTGTCAACAATTAAATATTAATATAAGTCTTACCTCAGGGTACCATCCAGAATCCAATGGCCAAGCCGAACGCTTGAATCAAGAGCTTACCCGTTTCCTCCGCTCCTACTGCTATCAGGACCAGAGAGAATGAAGTCGTTACCTCCTATGGTCCGAGTTCGCACAGAACTCCTTACGCAAACCCTCCACCGGTATGACACTCTTCCAGTGCTCAAGCCCGCTGATGCTCCGGAAGCAAGGACCAGAACTAGGTCGAGCCTCAGGAGAATCCCACCCCCGGTCATCAACGACGAGGAGACCTACCAGGTGAAAGAGATCCTGGATTCGCGACGTCGGGGGCGAGTGTTGCAATATCTGATCGATTGGGAGGGATACGGTCCAGAGGAAAGATCATGGGTCAACGCTCAGGACATCCTTGACCCCTCAGTGACGGCCACATTCCATCATGACCACCTTGACCAACCAGCTCCCAGACCTCGTGGTAGACCCCGGCGTCGTCGACCAGTTCGCTTCAGGAGCCGCTGACTGCGGGTGGGGCTCTGTAGTAAATCCGACCTCCGTGGCTCTCTCCGACCGCCATCAGTGGGAACCATCTCCTCAGTACTAGTTCTCGTTTAACGAAACACCTCTTCACTTATCGGGACTTTTTAAGCTCATGCTTCACTGAAGCAAGTCGCGAAGTTTTGCTCTGCTCTTGCATCAATTCCAAGCATTTATCTCTGTGTTTTTGGACTGCCTTATCTCTGACTTTGGACTGCTTTATTACCTTGAACCTTTGCTGAATACCCCGACTCTTTGCCTGTTTGACTCTGATTGTATTTAATAAAGCTGCTTATGGATCTGACGATGTTTGACTCTGAGTCTTCATCATCACAGTGCCCAAAACAACACAAATAAAACCAGTGCCTGGATAACAACATCTCAATGAGGAAACACTGAACTAAGTCAACTACATTTAAACCGTAGTCATTATTTTTCCTGTTTCTACATTTTTTTTCTCATCCATACATTATAAATTAAATCCAAGTTATTTTGACTCTTGACTCTGATTAGAATACATTTGTTAATAAACAGTATTTCTAAAAATAGCTAAGATAGATTTTTGCATCAATTATTGCATCAAATTAATGCATCCTTGCTGAATAAAATTGCTACAAACTTGTGATATAGGCATAAAGTATACAGAACACAATTATAGTTTAAATTAGTTTACTAAAACAATAAAACTTTTAAAGTTGGTACCATCGAGTGTTGAATTTGCTTTAATTGTTTATTACTATGATTTATTTCACGTTTTTCAAGTATTTGTAACATTTCTCTACTATATTTGTAATATTTTTTTCACATTCAGTTGCCAATTTTGGTCTTTCTCCACCGAGCTTTGCAAATCATTATGGGACTGCATGCTCCACTAAGGATACATGCATTGCTGTCTAAGCATTTGGTCCAAAATAAGGTGTCTTTGTTTCCTTCACACAAAATCACTGCTTTCAGAGTCAGAGTCGGGTGAGAGACTTTGACAGCTTCGGCTGGCTTGTCAGTGCATCAGGTGGAGAGGGTCAGCGTGGTCATGCACCCATCAGACTGTCAGCTTTACAGTGGGTTCAGGCTGCCAGAAAGATGAGGCCACTGCTGGTGATTTCATCACCATACTGACAATATAAATTGTTCTGCTTCCCAAACATCACATTAAGACGGATACAAGATGCTTGGCTAGTGCAAGCAGGCTATTCTTTAATGCAGGAGGTTTTTATATGAAGTGATGTACAGCTCAACATGTGTTTTTATGTTGATGTGTTGAACTTATGACCTTGTTTTGCTAGCATATGCCGTTGCAAGCTGAGTTACAGAAACATATAAATGATGATCCGATGACTAAGTTTAATTGAAGAACCCAATTTACATAATTTATGTGCAGGCTGCATGTACTGCCACCATGCTTCCATTTTAACATGTCTCCTATGAGATTAAATGAGGAGTTGTTATCTAATTACTTGTAGACAGGTTTGCTGTAAATGATGAGTCCATCATGTCAGCCCTTGTCTTGATATGTCACATGATGACATGCACAACCGGTAATTTTTAATTATTCATTCATGTTCGGATGCCTCATAACATCAGCCAGCATTTCATAATAGTCAAGGAATATTCAAAACTAAACAATTGTGTATGCTTTATGTTTGCGACCAGGCATTTTTGTTGGGGTGTTTGTGGCATTATCTGATTTGCATAATTCCTTTAGGGAATTGGATGCAAAAACAATAAAGACAAAGAATGCAAATGATGCTTACAGCAGATGCTATCTTTTCTTAGTGAATCCCCCCCTTCATGTGTTCCTTATGTCTTTAATTATATTTAATTGCCACACTGAGTTTTTTAAAACAACCAATATAAATTATATTATTATGAGTGAGCCATTGAGAATCAGCCTGATCTCAGCTGGATTTTTAGGATTTTTAATATCAAAAGTTGTTAGTTAATGGACCGTGAATAAATATGATTATGAACATTTTTATAACAAAGACTTCATGCAGCAACTAGCAATTCAGAACTTATGACACCCCTCCCCCCTCTTTAACATATTAGCACATTTTTTAATTTATTATACATTTATTTAATGAATTCAGTTTATCAAAAGTGACCCTTGCAATGTTACAAAATATATCTTTAAAAAAATCCTAATAATAAAATAGCATGGCTTTCACAAAAAAATGCAGCACAACTGATTTCAACATTTAATAATGTATTTATAATTAATATTATTTTTATTACTAAACCGTATTAGAATAATTTCTAAAGGCGCATGTGGCATTAAAAACCTTTGCTCTCATAGGAATACCTTCAATTAAAAAATATATTAAAATAGAAAACCATTTTTTTAAAGTGTCTTTCTGACATTACTAGGGATGCTTTCAGAGAGCATACATCTGTAGCACGGACTACCGTGGAAAGTGCTCGCACACCTCTACGTTGTGAACGTCAACAATGTATAATGCATAACACTGCGTTAAACATCGTTTACCATTACTTAAACTAGTTAGCCGGTTACCAAGACATGTTCAGGGTTGTTACACAACATAGCATACACAAATACGTATTTTGAACAACAAGAAATTGTACTGCTGAGGTTTTGTTGAAAAAATGAATGGTAATCACTCATTATTTGTAAAATAATTTTTCAGAAGGGCATATAAAACAAATTTACGCTCACAGGATACAGTGTCTTCTTGACATGATGCAATCCACGCTGAAATTGTTCTGTTTGTGGGCGGAGCAAATTGTTTAAGATGTAGTACGTGGGCGGACATTATGCAAATATGTTACTTAGTGACGTAGATCCATAACAGAGAAAGATTCGAATTGCTGATGACTCGTGTATGCGATTGTGAGCCAACTCTTTTTTTTGATAGACAATAACTTTATTTATTGTGCACTGTCGGCATCACAACTTTGCAGAGTTGTGTTCACATACAGCTACATGACACACTGCATGAAAGATCATATTTGAAACGGCATAATAGGGGCACTTTAAATGATAATAATAATAATTAACTAAAATATATAAACTCTTGTCTTTACTGTATTATTGATCACATAAATGCAGTCTTGTTGAGATTTTTAAAAAGTACAGTATAGATTTGGATACATGCTGAAATGTGAAATATGGACTTTACTGATGATTGAAAACTGATTTTTTTTTTTTTAAATAATGACTGAATGATGAACACAATAAAAATAGACTCGGCATCAGACTGCATCTTGCAGCCACATTTCTGCTATTTCTGATATGCTCCTGCTGCTCTGAACTGTGCCGCTTACACAAAAAGTGTGAGTGTTGCAATCTGTTTATTTGGGCGCTAAAAACTCTGCTTTAGTATGTGGTTTGAAACAAGGTCTGAGGTCATAACAGTGGTCATTAATCAAGGTGAGTTCTGAGAAGAGCCGCTTATAATAATGCCAATTATGTGGACTGTGGACATATTGATAGAAGTTCTACATTCTGTATGTGTGTGATTAGTATAAAGAGCAGCACTCTTGGTTGTTCTTCTCAGGTCACTGAGTGACAGATGAGTTTAATCTAAGGGGCCGGACCAGCTGCTGAATATTGATGGGGGCAGAGAACTAGTTAACCTTTCTGAAAGCAACATGATTCCAATTTTTGCAGTGTCTATGGGTGTGTGTGCTTGACTGTTTGACATCTAAACTGAAGATGTCATAGATTAGCCATTTAACCATTGATTCGAGTATTGAGTTCTTAACAGTTCTGACATTTGGGTTGAATGCATTCTGCCGGCCCCAAAAAATGGAATATTTATGCTAATATCGTATTAACTCATTATAAAATTTCTTACTAATTTAGTCTGATAATGACTTTTTATAGTTGTACAGTAGATTTATGATTTAGAAAAGCAACGACACTAAAGTTTCTCCTCCTTTTAACTATCCCAGCCATCTCATTTCCTAGCTCCCCCTCTGTGCCACTTCGTTCAGCAAACAAATCTTTATTGAAAATCAGATTCTCTGAGCAGTGAGCTTGTAACAAAACCTAAGAGCCTGTTTAATAATGTAGGTGGTGACCTGTGTGTTATTGGAGACAGTATGATTGGATATTACATTCAGCGGAGGAAATGTCAAGATCTGGGCTTTCTCTGAGAGGTGTGTGACCTCGGTTATTAGCAACAGCTGCTCTGAAAACCACAAATGTCACTGGCTTGGGAACTGGAGGGTTGGGACTCTGAGAAGACTGGTTAAGAAGGACTGGCGGATGCAGGACCAGCGATCACAGACACACCACACCTGACCTGTTTTAATGAGAGGTCTTGAGGAGAGGAGACCATTGGGCACTGATGTTTTCGGTCTTGAGTTTGAGTGCCAAGTGTATCTGTTTGTGTCAGGAATGCAATCTACTACCACTGCTAAGAATGCCTAATGCAAAGTCACAACAGAATGTTTAAAAATTCTATTTACAACCATTTTTTTCTGTTTACTGTGAGCTAAAGAAATTAAATTATCAAGCAATATTGTTATAAAATATTAATCCAATAGGTGTTTTGTAGTGTAGACTTTGTACCTCTAAATAGTATTTTTTTTTTCAGTGACTCTTTCTGCAATTAAATTAACCCTTTCACACGTGAGTTTAAAATATTCTATCTGAGCCTCCAGAGTGAGTTTTTTTAAGCGACCGTTATTTTG
>JAUCNO010001888.1:8695909-8712661 GCA_032353835.1 Enteromius viviparus
ACTATATATATATATATATATATATATATATATATATATATATATATATATACTGTATATATATATATACATAAAATGTGACTGATAAAAAAATTACCTTGTGCTGCGATGGTGTGGTTTCTGAGAGGTAGAGGAAAGAGCATAATAATTAAATGCAATCTCTGCAAGAGGAAAAATGTCATCATAATTGGGGTGTTAGACTGCCAACATCTTTTTATTTGCCCGTCATAGTTAATTAGGTCTAATTATATGTGGTAAAATTTAACTTTTAAATTATACTTTTAAGCCTGAAACGTCATCCTTCCACAGAATAAAACATCTAAGGTGTCAAAAAAATTCTTAGAAGGGTTGTGTCTGTGTTCAGACTGCTTCGCCTATTTGTGTGCGGTGTGAACACATTTATGGATGACCATATGTCTTTCAAGTTGGTGCATAGTAGTTATCACCTCGGTCACAATGTTCTTTTAAATATATATAGCCATCCTTGTGTCGCTCGTGATTGTCTGGTCACACTTGATTTGTCATACCATATGTCACAAAAAGATTTTAGACCAAAAAAGTAATGTGTTTTTTTAGGGATGAAAGATCAGACATTTTATTATAAAAATGTATGTTTTATTAATATACTATATGTATCCATATTTCTGTAAAACAATCCCTACAAAGAAAAAGAACATGGAAAGTAAAAAGAAAAAAAAGTATATATATATATATATATATAGGTATAAAGTATTCAGAAATTTTTCACTCTTTGTTATATTGGAGCCTTTTGCTAAAATCATTTAAGTTTTTTTTTTTTCCTCAATGTAAAAACAGCACCCTATATTGACAGAAAAACACAAAATTGTTGAAATTTTTTCAGATTTATAAAAAAAGAAAAACTGAAATATCACATGGTCCTGGGTGTCCAGCCAAACTGAGCTATCGGGGGAGAAGAGCCTTGGTGATGAGGGGAAAAAAAGAACCCAAAGATCACTGGGACTGAGCTCCAGAGATGCAGTAGGGAGATGGGAGAAAGTTGTAAAATGTCAACCATCACTGCAGCCCTCCACCAGTCGGGACTTTATGGCAGAGTGGCCCAAAGGAAGTCTCTACTCATCGCAAGACACATGAAAACCTCCATGGAGTTTGCTAAAAACACTAAAGGACTCCAAGATGGTGAGAA
Source organism: Enteromius viviparus (assembly GCA_032353835.1). Lineage (NCBI taxonomy): Eukaryota > Metazoa > Chordata > Actinopteri > Cypriniformes > Cyprinidae > Enteromius > Enteromius viviparus. The sequence goes on from JAUCNO010001888.1 coordinate 8,697,075, forward strand.
ATAAGATTCTCTGGTCTGATGAGACAGAACGTATTTGGCCTTAATTCTAAACGGAATGTGTGGAGAAAACCAAGCACTGTTCATTACCTGTCCAATACAGCCCCAACAGTGAAGCATGGTGGTGCAGCATCATGCTGTGGGGGTGTTTTTCAGCTGCAGTGACAGGTTGACTGGTTGCAATTTAGGGAAAGATGAATACGAAGATGAAAGGTACAGGGATATCCTGGACAAAAACCTTCTCCAGAGTGCTTACCTTCACACACCTAAAATAATGAAGGAATGGCTTTACAACTACTGTTCTTGAATGGCCCAGCCAGATTCCTGACTTAAACACAATTGAGCATCTCTGGAGAGACCTGGAGAGAAATGGGTGTCCACCAATGTTTACCATCCAACCTGACAGAACTGGAAAGGATCTGCAAGTTGGAATGGCAGAGGATCCTTAAATCCCGGTGTGTAAAACTTGTTGAATCTTTCCCAAAAAGACTCATGGCTGTATTTGATCAAAAGGGTGCTTCTACTAAATACAAAGGGTCTGAATACTTAGGACCATGTGATATTTCAGTTTTACTTTTTTAATAAATCTGCGAAAAATGTCAGCAAAAATGTTAGTGTTTTTCTGTCAATATGGGGTGCTGTGTGTACATTAATGAGGAAAAAAAACTTAAAAGATTTTAGCAAATGACTGCAATATGACAAAGAGTGAAAAACTGTATATGTAACTGTATAGTACCCACTGTATATAGACTAAATATATCACATTTTATAGAAAAAAAATTAGTTCAATTAATATTATTATTTGCACATTTTCTCATTTTATGCTTTAATTCCACACGTTATTTACTGTATGTAAGCATCAGATCATTATCATTATTCCTCCTATTTTTCATGGCCCTCTCTCATGGCCAATCACCAGCTCAGTGGCTTAGTGACGGTGTCACTGATGTCGCGTCCATGTTTCTGTTCCGTTAACACATGCTAGGATCAATGGATAGACAGTGAATGAGGCTATAAGAAGGAGCTTTCAGCTGCAGATGCTCACTGCAGGCTTGCTAATGGCTTATTGATGAATGTGTCTCCACTTCAGTCTCAGCTCTCTGGCTCTGTCTCTGAGCATATAGGCCGTTAGGACACGGGGCCACTGACGTCTGACGTGCCGGGAATGAGTTCAGCATTTGACAAGCAATGTGGTGTGAAACGATGTAATGTGAGTTAAGAGGGAAGCCCGCAAAATCACGATATAGTAACACTCGAATGTCTGGAAACAGTAACAAAAACAGTACTTCCTGATTGCGAAAATTGTTAATGTGATAAATTATAACAATGTGAACTTTAAACATTGAATGTTTTAATCTTACGATTGTGTCATGCTGTTATGAAATACTATTGGCTCTTGTGTATCTTGTGACCGATTGCATCATTCGACCAGACGTGAGTATGTTTTCTGAATGAGATGAGAGAGCGTTAACGGCGCGGGATCATTTTTAGTGATTAAAACCTTGTGTTTTACTCTCTTCTTCACATAAAGACTTTGTATGGCTTCAGAGGACTTGGAATATGACACGACTTGTTTGTAATGTATATACTGCTTGAATTAAAAAAGTAAATACATAAATAAAAAGATAAATAAAGATTTAAATACTGTTCAGTTTTTTGCACAGGCCGTTTTTTGTTTCCTGCCTTGACACCTCAGTGTATCGTCACAAGTCGTAGGGTTTAATTTGGTTTGTATGTTTTTTTGCTATTTGTTTGGTTTTTTGACTCAAAGCTTTAGAATGTTTGGTGCCCATTAACTGCCATTATATGACTGACAGATTGCAACCGTTTGAGTTAAAAATCTTCATTTGTGTTCTACTGAAGAAACAAAGTCACCTACATCTTGGATGCCCTGGGGGTAAGCACATTAACATCAAATTTTCATTTTTGGGTGAACTATTCCTTTAACAGTTCTATTTAGAACCATTTTTATGAAATGCATCTTTGTGCTGGAGAACAGGGTTCTTTATTCCTGCCTTTTTTGTTTTTCAAAACTGTAACTGTCAAAGCACCTCATTGTTGATTTTCAGAAACTCAACCATTCAGTTGCAATGACTTTCAACATACTATCAAATGCTAATTTCATTCTTTCTCAAATGTCTATAAATTTAAACTTTCAGATCTTTCAGAAGTTTGACCAGCTCAACAACTGAGTAACAGACATAAAAAGATGAACTACTAATACTGTCCATTTTGGCTACATTTGGCCTTCATGAACATCATAAACAAATGCAATAGACACTGTAATTCTAAACTTAATTATGTATATATATATATATATATATATATATATATTATACATTACACACAAAAAAAACATTTACGGTCAATGTGGAACACATTTTTTTTCTTATTGCCCTGAATTCCAACAGGTGTAATCTTCTTAGCATTCAATAATAATTGAAAATAAGACTTCTTCCAACTAAATTGTAGTATAAAGCAGTTTTCTTGTGAATTCAAAACGATGCTAAATGAAATTTGTTAAACACAGGTTTTTTTGCTTTTTGCCGTTTCATGATTTTATGCCTTAGGCAGACATAGGCATAGAAAACGCTCTGAACTGGTCTGTGATACGCAGGAACCCTCAGTCGTCTCATTCTTCCTGAGTCATTAATCTCATATCTACACTGCCTGTGTGTCTCAGCGTCCTGTTTAAAGCCCTTTTATGTGACTTGTATGCTGAGCATTTGACTGTGACAAAGTATTCATTCCACTTATAATCATTAATGATGTTATCTGGAGAGTAACAAAGTGTTGTGTCTGTCAGGGGCAGACGAGCTTGAAATTGAGAGGTTTTCCTCTTCATCATGTAGCTTTTAAACATAATAAGCATAATAACTTCATTTGGAAAACAACTGTTGAATCTATTACGCCCAAATATGCATTTGGCTCTGTCCATTTCAATCAGTCCTTCAGGAAATGATTCAAAATGTGTTCATAGATAATTAGAATGGTTGTCATGGTGTATATGGCTATTCAGAATGATTGCAAAAATCAAAAAGAGCCTCTCATAAGCATTAATGTGATTTATTTTGAGAGATCAATATTATTGTGTCCCAACAGAAGTGGACCATGCAGCCATGAATAAAAAATGCATTTTGTCTTTTAAGTCGCCATTTGAAATTGCTACTTGAAATTGTTTCCTGTTTTATATATTGTCTTTATCCCGCTTATTTATGTTACAAATAGATCACAAGACATTCATGTAACAGAATGAAAGGAGCCAAGCAGATTAACTTGAGATACATTAAATGTTTAGATCCTTAAAGAGCATGGCTATTCAGACTCAGCTGCAAACCTTGCAGACAGAGATCTCTATGAATAAGCCTTTGTTATCAAAGTAAAAGGTGATTGTTTGCACTTAACAACTTTTCTTTTTGCGTACTTCACCTTTAAGCAAAACTGAAGTAATCAATTAAAATAAATATTCATAAAAAAGAGAATATAAAAAGTCCACTTGTTAGAGAAGTTTGCATGTGGATTGTGAAAACAAAAACAAAAAAACTTCTGCTTCTCAGTTTTTGTGGCATGAATGACAAAGCACTTCAACCGCTGGGACTGGATGCAGCTGAGACTTTATACTTTGATCTTGACGTTTTTCCAGGACTCTGCTAGCTGTGCATTATATGATGCTAAAAAAATCAGTTTGGATTCATCATGGATCTGGCATTTCACAGAATTTGCTGAAATTAATGCTGTTCCCAGATTTGTATAAAGTGGCTCATTGCCATGGCTCTGCTCCTCTCAGCGTTAATGCAACAGCTTTTTTCCATGACAGTGCCTGCAACATCTCCTTAGATAAACAAACATCACTAAGCTGCCGGTAAACAGAACCATATCCATGCTTTACCTCAACATACACTAAGCCTCTCCTCCAGAATCTCATCCTCTCTGCAGGGAGTATGTGTTATGTCAAGGTGAAAATTTTCAAGGTATTTTTAAAGTCGCATATATTTTTCTTGCCACCTTTTTTTGTGTGTGAATTTATGCACTTGACACAATGAGTAAATAAAAAAAGCGAATGCAGTGATAAATTGGTAGGGGTTTGTGGTTTAAGCTAATGATTTCAGTATCGTGTTCTGACCCATGCAGAATTATGAGTCACACCTGTCAACGGGGGCTACAAAAATTGTGCTTTTACTCACGTAAAGTTATACACCCTAATTTATCATTATAAAAGAGGTGTTGCATTTTCCCCAACACCAAGTGGACCTTAAGGGAGCAATTTAATGAATGTAGCTAGATGTAGGTCTTCGGAGAGTTTTAGGTTACATTCCCTTTCTGGAATTAGATAAACAACCTAAAAAGGGAAATGGCTCGGTGACCAAATGATAAATAAATAAATAGAGTATATATGACTTTTTAACTTATCTGATTGATCTGCCTTTTCAATTCTACAATTTTAATAAAAAGCCTTTTTTTTAATTTTTTTATTTTTATTAGGCCTAACCTAAAAATCACCTTTAGCTTTATTAGAAGCAAAACAAATTTAGACTTTTTGTCCAAAGGAGTTTGCATGCAATGCCACAAATAACATTATTTGCTAAATATTTAAAAATAAATATAGAAATGTCCTTGTTGTTAGACATGTTATATGTTCTTACAATAATAGCACGTTATGCATAATTACAGGCATAAGTCACACCCTAGAGAACTGTTCTCTATAAAAGGTTCTTTGAGGAACCAAAACTGGATGACATCACTGTGAAAATGTTCCTTTTGGAACCTATATTTTTAAAAGTGTATGCAGATTATATTGTACACCTTAAAATAAAGTGTCACCATACTTTTTAAACACTTTAAATTATACATTTCACTTGTATCATTTTCTAAAAAAATAAATAGAAATAAATAATAATAATTCATATAATATACTGGGGGGGAGAAATACTGATTATGTGGTTTCTATATCCTGCTTCTGGACCCCAATGTTTACGTGCGGCTGTTCAATAATCGATACTCTATGACTGAACTGATGATGGGCATTAGTTTCTACCTGCCGCGATGCACTTCTGCTGGTAGGTTGGGCTGGTTGGGCGCATTTGAAAGAGTGCTGCATTGAGGCAGCTGCTTCCAGCTCCTCAACAGATCCCGTCTGTGGCAGACAGTGAGCGAGTGAGTAGCGAGCGAGCTCGTGCGCGCCAGCGACTGACACGCGCGGAGAGGGAGAACCAGCGTCCAGCGTCCGTTCAACTCACTTCGAGCACTGGCCGCTGTCCATCAGGACCTGCTCAAAATGATCCGGACCGTCCTCTGTTTCCTCGGATTGCTCGTCGGTGGCAGTCAAGGTACGTGATTGTGAGAAGTGTGAGAAAAAAAAGACTTGCTCTAAGCCAGCATTGCACTGAAGGGGTCTATCTGAATGAGGGGGACGTACGAGGAGTGGGGCGGATTTGTTGTGTGCTGCTTTGCAGTTTGGGCACGTCCCTTTGGAGAAAACATTTCTTTTGATAGATTAAGCTTACCTTTTATTAACAGCGCAAAGCCTCTGTGTTTGCACTTGTTATTGTAGACTCATGAGAATTCTTGCAGACGGTTCTCGAGGTGGTCTGGAGGAGATGTAGCGTTTGCTTGATTAAGATATGGATTGCATTTGATCGTAATCCGGGGCAAAAAGCAACTTTTTTTGCATTTACATATACGGCAGGCTTTGTATCGCAATTTACGTGTCGTAAAAATGAAAAATGACTGCTTTTGTGTGTATGTCTATAATATAGATGGGATATAGGTACATGAACGATATAAGTGCATGAGATGGATGCACACATGGAATTTTGTATTTATCTGTTTTTTTATAGTTTTACCTAAATTATTATTATTGTTGTTGTTTGTTTGTTTTTTACATTCGTCGTTTATTTAAATCATTTATAATACATGAAGCAGAGTTATTTTCTTAGCTTAAACAAGATGAAGGTTGCGTTTATGGGAGATTTGTGCAGATGTCAATCATAAACACAGATCAGTGGATGTATGCAGTTTAAAACACCCGGCTCAGGTGACTCCAGTGCGTCTTTGAACTTGAACATCTGCTGCCAAAGTCTTATGAAGCGTGTGTATTTTAGAGGCTGGTACTTACCACGCGACGGCAGGTGGGGGTAGAGCGCTACATATTAACCCATTTAAAAAGCGCGACCACCATCAACAAGCACTATTGATGTGTGCCAAGACTGAAATGGAATGAACCTAGTGGGAAATCGTTGCATGGCAGAGCGTTCCTCGGATCTAAATGCCGGTTAGTCTTCATCCAACTTCAGAGACCTCCCTTTTGTTTACACAATGCAGGTTTGAGTCAGAGCGAGGCTGGCTGGCTGGCATGCTAGTCAACTCATAAACGATGAAACTACTGTAAAATTCCAGGCTGCCCCGGGCTACTAAAGAACATATGAGTGCATTTTTGTATAGTACTTGATATTAGCCAGTAACCTAACATAAAGTGTCTTGTACTGTTTAGGAGTCATCCCGGTAAGCCTGTTTGTTTATGTTTATTGATATGTTTGGGGGATATTAGAATGCAGGTCCAACATAACCTAAAATGAACACACTTGGGGCCTTCAAGGGGCCTCAAGTTATTTTTAACTACTGTTTTAAAAAAAAAAAACTTGTTATTATAATGGTAAACGATAACACCAGAGCTCCATTTATGAAGGAACTTGACCAAATGCAATTTTAAGTGATTAAAATGAAAGGCATACGTTAAATAGCCTGACTAAAATGATACAAAACTGAAATTCATTGGTTTTTGTTATTCTGTAAGCGGTGGTTTGTTAACAAACCTTTCCCGTATCCCATTTGAAAATCTTGACTGCTTTCCTTCCTTAAACTGTCCACAGAGCAAGCAAATAGCTTTCAGTGCATCCTGTTAAGTGGCATGTCTTGCAGCTATAGCGGTTGGACTTGGGGAAGGAACATATTGTTCATGACTGAACTGGAATTCATTGTTCTTAAGTGCAATGAATGAACAAATCATCTGTTGAATATTTGCTTACAGTCTCAAGGCATATTGTTCCTTCATTTTGTCATGTGTCGTAGCATTAATAACGCTTTAAAAATGGCTTATGACAATGTATAATTGAAACTCTGGGCTATTATTATGTTGTCTTTTTATCTAGCTTGATACAAGGATAATAATACTTGATTCTCTTGCGAAAAACAACTATTAACAAAGTGCCTTTTATACTGGCGGTGATTAAATTATCGGAAGTTGCAGATTTTCACAGTGTATTGTTAGGATTTGTTCCTATTTTACTCTTTATAAGGTGCTGGATCACTTGCAGGGCCCCTAACATTAGTCGCCGGATCTGTTGCTGCTCTTTTGCATGAATTGACTCATGTTCTCTTTTTGAAAATTAAAAACCTCCGGATGCTGTTTCGCTACCCGCTGTCATTGTGAGCCCTTGAACGATTCAATGGCTCATTCGTAACACAAAAGACACTTAACTTGTCTCCACCAACCTGCAAAACAGCCACTGAATCTGTTTTCAAAAGATTCAAATTAATGATGTTAATTAAAATGTAATGATCTTTGTTTTGCCCCGAGCAAGGTTGTGTTGGATACATATACTTTATTTATTAAGAACTTTATTAAGATTACATTAAAAATCTGTGCGCCAACTGCTTTTAATTTGAGCCAAGTACCTCACATTATGATGTCACTCCTCCACCATAACCACATCCCACTGAGAAGCCTTTGTTAATTAGTGCCTCTCTTGTTGTTTTTTGTGACTGACAGTTGCAGTGAACCATGGCTTGTTCATCAGTTTATCATCAGTGAAATCTCTTGATGATATAGGCTTGTTAGAATGAGCGTGTGATGTCAGTTTAACTGTAATTTAGCTTGGTGTTCTCTCAAGAATTTCATCACAGCACAACACCTGCCGCTTGGATGGTGCACCTCCAGGGCTGTTGCTAAAGTCTGCGTGGCTTGGGAATTTTTTTTTAAGCTGATAGTTTCAAAATAGGCTGCACTGTCTTTGACTTGCTTTTTTTTTGTTTGCAGGATTGTTGGATTGTCTTCAGAGAGGGAGAGCAATTTGCTGTGCTGATATCCATTAGTACTCTAGCTCTTGGCTCTCAGGTCTGTGTTATTGTAGGTTGGCTTATAGCTGTGTTTGTGTGTGTGTGTGTGTGTAGCTTCATTCAAGCTCCCGGTGATAAATTGTGTGCAGTGCTGGTCTCAGTGGACATAGTCCTTCGAGGTGTTAAGTGCTATAATGAAGGGATTCCTCCAAATCTCCCAATGAATGCTAACAGTGGAGCATTAATAGATTTATGCCCTGGAATTGTATGGTGTATATGTGTGTGTGTGTGCGTGTGTGTGTGTGAATGTGTAGTGGTTTGATTAGAAAGCCTCTCTGAGGGTATTTCTGGGGGATGTGGCTGTAAATGAGTGAAAGGAAAGCGTGTGTGTTATTGGGTCAGGATTTGCCTACACTGTGGGGACCAAAAGTACTCGCTGGTAGTAAAACATGAATTCAGCATGGCCTCCTTCATTAGGACAATAGAATGCATACTAAATTCATATTAAAACAACATACTTAATAATGAAATATTAAAAATGCAGATAGCATTAATATAAGGGATAAAGTATAATATTAGATAAATACAAACACAAAGTCAATGGAAGTAAAAAAAAAGAGCCTTTTAGTGATTGTACTGAATGTGATGCTGAACTGAATCATTGTGCTTTTGAGTTGTCAGCAAGTTAACATTAGCTTTTCTCAAGAAGGTGTGGCAGTGTACACTGATTTAAAATATTAACAGCTTGTTAATATTATAATAATGTATCAAATCATATTGTGGAGGTTATTTGTTGTTATTTAACTTTCATGATTTTGTTATTGATTTTTTTTTCTTTTAAAATGTTAAAATTCTTATTGACTGCAAACGTTTGACAGGTAGTACATACCTGTATTTAAATGTGTAAAATATGTAAAAAAAAAATTCAAGCATTATAATTTCCTGTATAATTACTTGTTTAAAAGTAAATTAAATGTGTACATGCCTATTTGAAAATAATTGTATTTTACTTGTATAATAAATAATTCCAAAGCAGGTTTACCATTAAATTTGATCGTGTAACCTTAACTTTGTCCTGCTTTACAAAACATACCTATTTTATTTAATTGTTTTATTTGGAAAATATAATGCATTTATACATCTCATCTACACCTTCAGAGCTTGTGTTATTTTTGCATTGTCAATAACAGTATGACTATTGGGGATCTTACGATATTCCTGCTGATCATTCACTCTGAAAGACAATTACAGGGTTCTGCAGTATTGTATAACACCAGCTCTGGCGAACTTGTGAAATTACAGTGTTGCTCTTAGACCTCCTGTGGTTCGGGGGATGACATATCTAAAATGCTGCAATTTCTCTTTACATTCTTCCAGCCATGTTTTCTGTGTTTGTATACCATGTAACAGAGCTTGGAGCATGCTACAGTATAAAAAGGCTAAAACACTAAGCTGTTCTTATAAGAACACGCTGGCGTGTGACTTCTCTTGGTGCAGAAATTGATCGTATTATGCGATTAATTGAGTGAATAGAGTGCCACACAAGCTCATATGGAAATGGAATTGCCCCCCGCGGGAGTTCTATATGAAAATCAATTTAAAAAGTATTAAGAGTCAGCATGCTGCTCCATAGAATAGAGTGCAATTTCACTGTTAGCGAAATGATGTTCATTTTAATGGGTGTTCGCTCTCGATTGTTCTATAGATACCCACCAGTACTCCATCCTACTTAAAATTGGTTGTGCTTTCATCTTGTAACACTTTCAACTTGAATTAGGATGGCTTAAGCATACAGCATGGTTCAGCTTTTGCGCTCTTCATTATTTATACAGTACCAATGTTATTGGTTACTTTATGAATGTTGTTTTATTTGAGCTGCCCAAACTAAAACCTCTTGAAAAGTAGTTTGCTTGTTTAAATATTCAGATGTTGTGAAGTTATGAAACATGGCATTTTAGACAGTTTTTGCAGGTGCAAGATTTCAGCCATATCGATCTGGTAAGCCAGTGATTGTTTAATGATCTAGCTTCATGGACATGTGCTAAAATATTCAACTATTGTGCTTTGGTCAATGTCTTTTACATTTGTAGACATCTGTTACACTGAGTGAGTCTGAGTCCAAGACCACCAGTGCATTTAAGAAATGGCTTGGTTCTCAGACTCGGACATTTTGGAGATAATTGGTTCTAGTGGTCAGATACGAGAGTAAAGAGACTCTGGAGAGCCGGCTGACGTTTTTCTCAGCTGTGCAGTGCTATCAGCAAACACACTCTTCACAAATGTACACCACATTTAGATTAGAGGACAGTGATGAATTGAGATCATAAAAAGTTAGAGAATAAAAAATGAGCATAGGCCGTGCAAAGCTGTGAAGCTTAGGTCTCGTATATCCATATCCTTAACTACTATAAGAGTGTTACACTATGTGACAGTTATATCAATTCAAACAACCAGCAGACTGCATCATATGTTTAGCAGGATTTTAACTAAATACAAGCAAAAGGAGGACATTTTCGTTTTAAAACGTGGTGTCAATGTGAGAAATAAGAAATTTGGGATCTGTTTTAGTGCTCTTTAAAGTTGAAAGTTAAGAAAATGGTAATACCACACTATTGAAATTTAGTTGCAAAAAAGTGTTGTCGTGTGTTGCTTCCATCCAATCAACAACCGATAGATTAAAGATACTCCTGCTTGTTTTCTTTTTTGCAATATGGCAGAACAGAAGAATAAAATTGTCACTATTTCTTTTACATCATGACTTTAAATATTTTTACTGGCTTTATTCTCCAGGGGATGTTGCCCTTTATCTGACTTTGTTTTCTACACGTTCTGTGATGCAAATTATTAAAAATTAAAATACATTTTGGCAAGTTAAGAAAACCTGAGATGTGGCATGTAATGTGCTACAGTATGTTAATTATTTTAATGCCAATGCAAAGCTTTTATGAGTTCATTATAAATAACTACATGGAACATTTTGTACTTTCAATGAGCAATTTGTCGAACTGCAGGATCATTTAAAATAACTAGTGAGGGCAAAAAATATAAAAAATGGTACAAAAAGAACTGGTGAGTCAGTGTGCTATATTTTTCTTATGTGGCATTTGTGCAGATATTTAAGCCCATTTGTAAAAAAAAAAAAAAAATTAAATAAATCTGGCCTCCAACCACATGCCTGCTTTGAACCTGCCGTGTTAGGATTCATTTTCTGCAATAGAATGGCTTTGTGGTAAGTGTGTTCAGCAATCAGCTTGCATTATCCCCCTGAAACTCGAAAGCACTGCTTAACCTTTTTAAGAGGTGCCAGTCTATCTCCTGGAACAGCGAGTGATAGAGGGAGACCAGCAGAACTGAATGAATGTGTGAGTTATGAAAATACGTCTTCTGAAATGTTACACAATGAGCTCCAGCTAGCTTGGGACACTCTTCTTGGCTGCTATGCCTTATGGCTCCAAACAGTGGCAATAATGAGGACCGTTGGGAGGATTTTTAACTGCTCCCATATCAACCAGAAACCAGCTATTACTGCTAAGCATAATACAGCTCAGGTTGCTGTGAAGGATGCATATGTATTGTTGGAAAAGCTTGACTCAGATTCTGTCACACTCTATAGGTTACTTCATATAAAAATAAATTCTCCCCTGAAGTCATTGTGAAATGGAATATCTTTAGCTTTGAGATACGCAGAGGACATTATCGGGGCTATTTTATCCCTATGCGCTCTCAAACTCTCCGTGTAATTATAACCAGAGTCAGGTCTGTGTGTGTCTTCAGTGATAATGCAGTTTGACATTGGAAAGTGACCTCTAAACATATTTGCGTGGCCCTGAATTTAAGAACTGCTGTAGCGACATGCGAGACGAACATCGATAGCTGCTTTTAAGGAGTAAATATGATATGTATTTCCAGGGTGAAGTAAATGAATGATTAAAGCTCTGTTTGGCCCTGCTGCCACAGTACAACCCAAGTACATTTCATCACTGTGATGAAAGCTTTCATGGCCAGCCACTGTCTGTGCAGTGCCGCACACGGAGGATCATTATTTAAAGCACAGATAAGTCGTATCATGTGACAGTTGTTGCTTTAATGATTAATGTAGCCACAGATCAGTGTGTCTGTGGGAATAGGGCTGCTTTTCGTAATGTTAAATGTGTTTCTGAGTGCGCTATGTAGAGCTTGACGATGTTTATCTCATGGGTGTTTTTTGGCAGTGGCTTTGATTTTCACTGGTTTTTCACTGTTGCATTATGTGTTACTTAACGGCTTTTAGTAATAGTTTTCACACTATTAGTTACAGTGTGAAGTGCGGTAATGCTAAACTTCAGAAATGAAATCATTATATTGATTATAAATCTTTGCCTACGGTGTTGTTTTTTGTAGATAAGCATGATTCCTTGGCAGGTTTGGGCTGTAAGAATCTGTGTCACTTGATAGTCAATTTTGTTTCCTTTGTTTATGGATGCCAAAGCAATGATTCAATAGAGTATAGTCAAGTCAAGTATAATGTACAATACATTTAGCACTTTTCACAAAATGCGTTTCACAGCAGCCTTCCTGTTACTCTGCCTTGTTTTCAAATGTATTTTAAAGGGTTAGTTCACTAAAAATTCAAATTCTTTCATTAATTACTCACCCTCATGTCAACAAGATCTTACAAGTATCTGGTTCCACACACAGTTGCGTTATTTACATGCAGATCAAAGCAGACTCCTGTGTTGTGGTACTCTCTATAATGGAGACCTAGAGGGAGAAGAATAATTTTAGGGGTTTTTTTTTAACACAGAAAGTAATCTCGTAGCTTCATGAAATTACGTTTGAACCAATGTTGATAAAATAGCCCAAGTTCTCAGTACCTTTCTTTGCGTTAAACATGGTAGGAGCCTTGCTGTTTATGGAGGGTCAGAAAGCTTTTAGATTTCTTAAAATTAGATCTTACAGGTTTGGGATGATTAGGGGTTGAGTAATTTATGACAAAATTGTATTTTTGAGAACATAAACGAGCCATTATATTATGACCCAGAAAATATTGACCAGGCATTGATTCAGCGAGATGGATATTGGCCTCCTGGTCCCATAATGTCTACGGCAGATCCTCCAGTTCCTGTACACTGGGGGTGGTGTTAACGTAGCGTAAACCCTGTTTTTGATTGGGTTCATGTCAGGTGAATTTAGAAGCCAAGGCACTAACAAAAATTCATCATCATGTTCCTCGAACCAATCCTTTACTTTTCTGGCAGTCAGTTAGAATTTGAAATCAAAGAGCATGACCAACAAGCCTAGACAGAGTTTAATCCACAGACTTTATTTAGCCTAATTGGAAATAAGGTTTTGTGCATGTACAGTATAGGGCAAGTTATTGACACTTATTGAACTGTTAGCGAGTCATTAGCTCTTAATTCGATTTATATAGTTGAATTGTTTTTTTCTTAAATGTAAAATAAATTATCTCTTTTACCTGTGCTCTAAGTCATACTGCATTTCAAACTAATTCAGAATGATACAGTAACTCTACCTATTAAGGTTCACATGTTTTGAGAATTAGGCTGGTTGCTTTGTTTGATGTCAACATGTTTTTAATTTTAGGAATTTCTATGCTTTTAGTTGTAATGACAATTATTTGTACACTAGGTACAACGTTGAGCTGAGAACGTTCAGCTACAAGATTGGGCTCATTTTCACTTTTATCCTAATTGTATTGATTAATTGCAGTCGGTCCAGTTTTAGATGTCTTTATTATTAGAAGATCTGAACAAATTCAGAGCTGATCTGTCTGATATTTAAGTGGCATGCCAATAAATTACATTTCATAGGAGGAGACACCCATGCTTTTAAATTAATAAGAGTGGACAGCCTTTATATGCTTGTGCTGTGTGTGTGTATGTGTGTGTGTCCATACAGACTGGAAGTTTGGCACCAGGGATTTCTCCTCATTAACAATGGATCTGGACAGACCTGGTTCATTACACAGGCTGTGTAAAGAGTAAGAGTTATCTGATGGCAGGTTTTTTTTTTTCTCCCTCCTGTCCGCTTTTTCCTTCTCTTTATCTCCTCAAGTGCAAATGCCTCAACTGAATCAATGCCGGTAGAGCCCTCTTTAATTAAATCTACAAAGTGAGCAACAAGATGATATTTGCTTTCTAAAATGTAGCAGAATCTCAAAGACCCAGCTCTTCAAAACTCCACAACAGAGCCCGAGCTCTGGCTTTGTGTCTATATGGCTGTGACAGACGCCACACTGGGTGGAAAACTAGCGTGGTTTTCACATTGCCAAGCCTGATGGCTCAATTCAAAGTCAGCTGCACTAAGTGATTTATGGCTTGGTTTTAATCAGCCTACTGAAAATGCAATTAGAAAGGGTTCCCACTGTGTGCAAATGAGCCGTCCCAAAGCCACTCGAGGACGCACGCTGTTAATTAACCGGGTAGGGCACCTGTTAGCACTCTGTGCTGGCCAATGCTGAGAAGAAGAGAAGGGTCACGCGGCCACAGGGAATGAGGGAAATGGTTACCCAAGGGTGCGAGAGTGTGGCAAGGGTAAGGCACTTGTTAGTGAGCTAGGCTGGTCTGAGGAAAAAGGCGACAGCTCTGGAATAAAGTGGTCGATGCAGAGAGAGAAAGGCCACCGGTAGGATCTTTGCTTAAGACATCAGCGATGGAAGATGTGCATTGGCAGAAATAAATTGGAGCACTCGTGATCTTTAAGAGCAGGAGGGTGCTTGTTAGCGAGCCACAGGAGGCTTTGCTTTTAGAACGGATCAAAACAGCACGGAAAGGGCGGGAGCGGTGATGTGGTGAGATTAGTAGGTGTCAAATGTGTGAGAGAAAGTCGGGTGGAAATTGGAAGGTTGTCAATGGTAAGGTGAATGTGAGTTAGTTAGGAGGAGGAAGTGTGAATGAGATGTGTATGATGTCAGGCTAAGCCAGGAAATGTGTTGTTACCAAGGTAAAGTAAGGCAATGTTTCAACAGGTTTTACAAATCAATGCATTTATTTTTTAATAGTTTACCCACAATGAATATTCATGTCTTATGTCGTTCCAAACCAGTAAGATTTTGGTTAACCTTCAAAACATAAAAAAAATATATTTTTAGCGAAACCTGAGAGATTTTTTATTTTTTATTTTTTTCATTTTGTTAATGTCCAAGTAACTTTAAATATGTAATGTAAAACAGCATTTAAATGTTAAATGACAGCAATGACAGAAGGTAAAGGAAATGATATCAAGTGTAACAGCAATTTTTAGCAGATATGCAATATTATTAATTAGTGGATAATAAAAAAGAGGTGCATAATATTGTGCATTTCCAATATTAACTGACATCTAAGTATTGTCAGTACCTAAACCATCTTATCAAACATTGCAATTTATTATGATTTATGTATATGTTTATGTGTATGTGTGTATATATGGGCGGGTTTATGTGGTCTATGAGGACACAAATTTGTATAATGACATGTGTATGACATAGGTATTACAATATGTAGGTGTTTTATGAGGACATTTTCAGTGTCCCCGTAATTCAAAAGGCTTAAAAA
>JAUCNO010001888.1:8712761-8726512 GCA_032353835.1 Enteromius viviparus
TGTACTTAAGTAGAATTTCATTGAAGTAACAGTACTTTTACTTGAGTAGCATATTTTATTACTCTTTCCACCTCTGGCCTTCACATCTGCTTTATAATTGCTTTACAAGGTATAAATAGTCCTCTCTTTAGATGACTAAATGTTTTAACTACCTGACTTAATCATGAATTACAGCAGGAACATGTGTAAATTATTACTATTATTATGTGTATAAATAAAAATATTGTAAATAATAAAAATATGTATTCTTCATAAATATTTAAATTATATTTTCATTTAGAAATGTCATATTTACAATGTAAAATGGTTGTGAATGCCATTTTTATGTTTAATTTCCATTCAAATGAGAAGATTTCTTGCAAAAGCAATTTACAGAATGTCTCCAAAGCTCTTACCGTTTCTCGAATGCGCTTCTGTCTGTCTTTTGATTTTTCTCTTTCTTGCTATTTTTCTCTCTCTGTCTGCGCAATTGCTGAGCCGGCAATTTTCTCTCTCTCAGCTTGTTCCTGACTATATGCAGAATTCCCAGAATTCTCCTTGTTGTATTTTCGAGCTGACTGATTATAGCAGGTGGGCCAGTGGCATCGTTGCCATCTACGTGTTTAGATGAAGGCACATTATAGAGATGTAGCTGCATATTATAGAGATGCATCTTTGTACCACGCAGCCAATCTCATTTAGTTTTGTGTATCATTAGTCAAAGTGATGCAGATTAAAATCCTGCTACTGTGCAAACGAATGATTAAACACTCAGAGCTGTTCGAGTTCCATTTAAAGGACAACAGGGTCCTTTCGTTCAAGCTCATTAGTTATATTACAGGACGCAAGCAGGATTTACAGTTTTCTTCGGCTCCTGCGGAGAAGGTAAATAATGGATCAGGTGATAGTGGTTGGGTGGGTTGTGGTTGCAAGTCAGGGCGTGTGAGGCTGGGTGATTCTGTTTGCAGACAGGTGCCCTGCGGTATTCAGCACTTTGACCTTCCCACATGAAAGTGTCTATTCGCTGACTTACCTCCTGTATTATTTACCGCTAAATGACTGCACTGCCAAATCAGCTCGCAAGGCAATTAAACCTTCACGTAGACTGGAATCCCCTCCCTTGCTGACCCAGTAGCTTAATTGGGGGTCCATAATCACGCTCATTTCCTGTTCTCTGAAATACAATTACACCTGTGGCTCTGCCCTTTTAAACCAGGTCTGATCTCCACACGCATCACACCGGCTCAATTCATCTAATTTATCAACCACGCAAGACAATAGGATTACACCCTGCTGAACAGACTCACAGCCTGTTAATGATTCTCATGAAAATCATTTGCAGCTGAGATGAAGCTGTAAAAATGATTCAAGTTTTTAGCAAAAAAAATTTGGGGGGAATTTAGACAGGTTTTTAATTCTCCTACAGCTGTGCTTCACAAAGTGTGGGGGTTGAGGTATTAAAAGAAGGCCAAGGGAGGCCAGCCTGGCTCAGGGTGAATTTTCATTTCGTGCAGACTCATGCTGATTGTTCTCTAGATGCACTGTTCTCTAAACCTTATTAAACAATTTCGGGTTTCTTTTATCTCAGTAAATTGTGTCAAAATGTCTCTTTCTTTGTCTGGTGAAACAACTAGCCTCTTTTTGGTGACACATGCTGGACTTCTTCAGCTACAATATGTAGCCTGCATAAACCCCATCTCATTCTTACAGGTAATTTAAAAACATAGATCCATCTCCATCCAACCAATTACTGATGGATAGCACCAAAAAAAAAGAATTTGACACTACTTCCAGTGCATTGCATAATCATAGTTGTACTAGCATGAAAATAATTTTGAATGAACTTTTTTTGTTTTTGAAGGGATGAAATTTAAAAAAAAAATTTTTTAAAGCCATTGGTATGTTTATAACAAAAATTGTGTATTTTTCCAACATACATTTTGTTACATTTTCTTCACAGTAGTCATACTTACCTTTATTCACTTTGCATTTGGCTAAAATAATGAGAACAAAACATAGATTAAATTATGAGGTGCACGGTTCCTTAGCAAAATGTGTAGACATGTCGAAATCAAGTACATTTTTAAAAGTAGCTTTTCCCAAAACTGCCTTTCAGTTCCTAAAAATCCTTAATTTTATTCACTATTCTTCGTTTTCTGCATCAGACATGCAAATGTCATTCTTGAAATATTCAGTGAAGGAGAGAAAATGTTTCAGGTGTACTGTATTATCAAATATGCACCTGGCTGTGGTTCTCATAGGTGGAGAAGGTCCAAGGGTGCAGGACCAGGTGGCCTGAACGAGTGACACAGTAATGGATTCATGGCATCGGTGGCGCAGTAAGCACCAGGTGCAGCTCATCACCACTAGAGCCAGTATTATTGCATTTCCGCTTCCATCTTCTCAGGCACACATTGCCGTTGTGAAGCTGAACGTAGGCCAGTGTTAGAAGACCCAGGGTGGCTAAATCCCAATTTGCATATAATCGCTTCTATTTAGTATAAAAGTGTTGTAAAAAGTACAGTCCAACTTTATAAAAAGTGTTCATTTATACTAACTTTGTAGTTGTTTTACAAGAACCCCATTTTTTTGGAGGCCTCCTAAAAATGGCTAAAACATGTTACAAATACAAACTGTTTGCATTAAAGGAGTCTGTGGTGTATGCAGACATCTATATTTTTCTTTTACTACACACTAAAAAATATGTACTGTTGCTAGCAAAGTACTTTCAGTGCATGCAAATTGAGTTTCATGGAATGACTGGAGGGTGTGACGTTCCCCCGTCACACCGGCCATGTGTGAAATGGCTTTCTTTAGAATTGGGTCCCTGGACTTTAGAAGATCTAGTGCCCAGTGTCTTACAGGCCAGAAAGGGAGAAGAAATAGGAAGATTAGGAGACAGAATGACAGAGAGAAACATCTGTGGTGAGGGAGAATGAGTGGAGGAAGAATGTCTGAAGACAGGCTGGGCATAACTCTGCGTGTGGTGAGGGATATAAACTGTCCGGCAGGCAAGATTCTGTGGGCCTGAGGGATGAGAGGAGAGCCTGTGTTCTGATAGGATGTGATAACTACCGTACATCAACCACTACTAGATCAATACTACAGCACTACTGCACATACATACGCCCGGAGTGGCCCCATACACACCATAAAACACTAAACAGCTAAACAAACTCCAGCGAGTGATCAATCTCATCTCTGTCCATGGCGTGAAGGATCAATATCGCCCAATACCCTAAAACAATCTAATCTGCATTTTGAATTGAAATAGCAATTTTCAAGTCCATAATCCAATAAAATGGTTACTCAAACATAAAAAAATGTATTTTAATGAATGTTTTTGTAACAGTTACATATATTTTAGTTTTAACTAATGGTAGTGTGTGTGAAAAAAATATACAGTATATATATATTAGGGGTGTAACGTTACGTCGTATCGTATCGAACCGTTCGGTTCAGTACGCATACGAACTGAACGATTAAGAAAAAAAGAAAGAAAGTAAAAAAAGAAAGAAAATAAACTGTAAAATAGAATGTTTTCAATTCTACGTTCAACAAGGCAGCGCAAACGACGGGACAACAAACCTGCGTCTGCTCCTCCCACCCCCAAACATACGTGAACTAGAAACACACACATTACAAACGATCCATGCAGCATTCTGGTAACGTAAGGCATTTCCCTTTGCCATTTTAACCCAGCATCCAGCTGTCACAGCCTGTTAATGATTCTCATGAAAATCATTTGCAGCTGAGATGAAGCTGTAAAAATGATTCAAGTTTTTAGCAAAAAAAATTTGGGGGGAATTTAGACAGGTTTTTAATTCTCCTACAGCTGAGCTGCATCTTTCTGCTCTAACACACTAAAATAATGTTTGTATTGGCGTTAACGATACTTTAGCATTAAATGTACCATAAGGGTACGTTCACGAAGCGTCTAAAAATGTGTGGAAAACACGAGGTATCAATTAATACCATCCAAGGCTGACTTTTCCAAAACACTTCTTTATTTGCTGCTAAGAAACCCCAGAAGATATGTGAAGTATAGCTCCATTCTTGTTCAAAGTAAAAGAAAAGTGGGGAAAAACAAGGTCATATTATGTTTTAATAAATAAAAATGTGGGGGAAAAAAATCAAAGAAATTTAATTTTTTTATTGTATTTTTGCCATATTGAAAACATACCGAATCGTGACACTACTGTATCGTATCGAACCGAACCATGATTTTTGTGAACCGTTACACCCCTAATTTATATTTATATATATATATATATAGTCAACATTTGAAGTGGATCTCTATGGGGGGATGGGTTCTAAGTGATGCTAGTAGCGCAAAAACTGCCTGCACTAGCCTTCAGGAAATAAATTGAGATTTTACAGAATGTTAGATCTAAACGTCCAGTGAACAAGTACAATATGACATTGGCATGGAAAAACACTGTTAAGAAAGAAAACTTTGAAGGAATTAATGCTCAAGGGAAAACCCATCCTGCTTTGGTCTGTAACAAGTTAGGTTCTTAGTTTAGAAATGTGTGCTCTTACAGGAGCAAACTTTAGACTACTGGCATATGGTCTGGTTCAAATTCCATATTATTCTGGCCAAGAACGCCCACTCAGACAATATAGTGCCTTATTTACTATAGGCCTGGTACAATTAAAGTTACACTATTACTGCCCACGAAAAGCAGGCGGTGAACAGAAGTTTCAAAGTGATGTTCTTGTACATTTTATAGCGATCATGGCTGCAGGGATTCATGATATGAAAAATGTTATAAATGAGCAGTGTAGCCATGTTTTGTTTTTTTACATTTTAATAAGTCAGTTGAGATGCCTACAGAAAGGTTCTTAAGCACCCTGCACAAAGGAAAATGGCTTTGGATGTATTCATCACATTGGCAGATTTACATAACCTTTACTGAATTTGGGTGTTTAAAAGATTTAGTGGCCATAATTAATTATTAATGAAAGAAGTGCAAATGTATATCCTAAGTTTTGTCATGAAACAGTAGATGGCACAGCCTGATAGTCCAGATTTAATCTGACATATACAGTACATCATCACATGGCACAGCTGGATTTTTTATGTGTGTGTGTGTGTGTGTCAGCAGTCAGTGATTTAAAAGTAATTTAAAAGCGTACTTTTTTTCAGTTTTGTGGAAATGTAGGAAGAGGCACGTATTTCAGATGAGCCTAGGTTGCTAACTTGACTTAGATTGGAGATGCAAGCTTTGTGCAAGAATAAACATTCGTAAAAGAAATGCATCAAATAAAGAATTGCAAGAATTCGATTTGTGCCACCTCATGTGTAATTCATACCACAATTCTAGAATGGCTAATACCGAATGCCATAATTTGAGCAAATACTAAAGCATCCATTTCAAAGTGGATCCTGTGTGTCACCAAAAAAAAATAACAGAGTTTACCCCTACAGGTAAACATTTCATTTTCTATGCTAATGCTAATATCATCAAAGCAGACCGGTCGGAATGAAAATGGTCTTGATGCGGGCGCAGAGAGCAAGAAATAGGACACCCAGCAAAAATGGGAAGCCCTTGGTGCTTAATTGCCTGAAGGAAAAGGGAAAGCAGAGGGAAATTACAGTGTTCCATTATTGCGGCCCATACGGACAGACGTGTAACTGTCAGGAAGCAGTGAGGTGTGTGTGACGCTACACTGACGGACTGCCTCTCTGACAGTCTAATCTCCATCAACCTGTCTGTCTGCTGTCACACCTCCGCTGGAGCTCTCGCTCCTTCTCTCACACACTTCTTTCCCACCTTTTTTTTGCCCACAATTCCCACCACATCATACTTTTCGTTTTCTTGCTTATGGCCTTTTTTTGTGTAACCTAATAAGTTTGAGTTTTGAAAAACTGCTCGAGCCCAAATAAACAAATATCACTTGGGATATGTTGGAATAGGATATTTTAGTCCCGATTCCCCTATCAAGACAAACCGTTCGGTCTACCACTGAAATTAAATATTGATTTGCATGGTACAAACCATTCTGTTTTGTGTATACCCACTGTACTCCATGCTTTACTGCCAGATAAACATGGTTTGTGTAGAATATGAACTAGTTTAAGAGGAAATATTCATGACTTGATCAACGATTCTCATTGTGATGGTAAAAAGCTTTGTTTATGCAAAATACATTTGCACACTGCATGATGGGCTACTTTATACCATTTAGGATAAGTTTCAATTTATCGCTTTTTCAATTTATTTTCTCCATTAAGGCAGTGGCTTCAACGAGGGGAAAATGAACATTTTAATTCATATCTAGGGGCTTTAATTTGTCTAAGTACATAAAATCTTAGGAATAGCTGGCCAAAGACAGGGTACCGTTTAATGAGAAAATTGTTGTTTTGCATTTTGGCGTTATAGGCGTGATAACTGAGTATTAATGTTTTTTTAGGCAGCACATTAAACCACCTGTCTTTTTCTCAAGCTTCTAGTAGATGTGTGAAAAGCGCTGATTTTTCCAAAACATTTCATTTGCCCCTTGGTGACAAAGAGGTAGTTCAAAATTGCTGATGTTTTATGGTTCAAATTATAGCTTTCAGGTTGGACAAAGGGTTTATATAGGCATAACCACCTGCAAAATTGCAAACAAACTCTCATTTTCCAGTCACGTCTTGTCATGCTTTAGTGTACATGGATAACGTGTATGCATGCTGCCTTACGCTATGATAAATAGTCTTCTGGAGCAATAAATAACCCCCCTGGAGGACAAGAATAGCAAGCCAACATGACAATCATCCCATAATTATGCATCCTGCTGTACAAGTTAACATGTTTTTACTTAAGCATATCCTAAATGCTCTTCATTTTGCAGTTCAGGAGAAATCCATGCAAAATGCAGTGCTTTTTTTAAGAAATAGGGGAGATTTTATTGAAGTGTTCCAAGATTATCTTGTTTTTTTTTTTATTTGTAGCTAAATTGACTTAATAAGCTAATTGAATTATCTCTTCTTTAATTCAAAGGTGCTAGGATTTATCTTGCCTGTTGCTTCACTGATTCTAGCATGATATTTCTATTAATATCACTAAAGCCAGCAAATTAAATAAACTTCAAGCTATAACCAATCATGTGTTTAATGACCCATCACAGTTTGAGCCAAATGCTATATCACATGTTAAGACTTTCATTGGTTAATATTCATTGTATTGCCAGGCGGCCACACTTCACTTGCTAGAGAGTTAAGCTGAAGACACACATTTACTTCAGACCAACTCTATTAATATAAGCATAGGATAGGTTTTTGCGGTATGATATGATGCCAGTTCTGAACATTTTGCATGTCTCGTTAGTTAAACACACCTGAGTCAGATTTTAAGATCTGAAATGACTGTGTCAGACAAAGGAGACATGCAAAGTGTGCAGTGTTGATGGGGCTCCAGGAATGCAGTTGTGGCAGGCCATACAGGTTGTTTGCAGCACGTTTGGGTTGCAGTTTATTTTAAGGTGTTCTTGTTACAATGTAATTGCATATTTAAGTTCTAAATAATATTATTTAATTAAATGTACGTACTGTATGGATTGGGTATGGATTAGGGTTTGTTTAAGGTTTACTTATGCTTATATGCATATGCATTTTGAGTTGTTTTTGCTTTCATTGTGCTAGATTGTCTTTTAACACCAGCGTTGTATCCAATTACTGTGAATTAAATCCTACAGTTTGAATTGAGATGCAGTAGTAGACAGGATGCAGAATTGCAATTTGAATTTAAGAAAATATAATAAAAATTAAGTGAAATTCCAAGAAGTTCAGGCTGAATTATTCTTGTTGACATTACCATTCTTATTTATAATTCTACGGTGCATAAATGCATAAGAATTAATACATGAATGAATAAATGAATGCTCCTTAAACTTTCTATATTCAAAGAAAAATCCTGAAAAATATACTGGTTTCCACCCAAATAAAAATATTTCTCTTTTTAATATATTTTTAAAATAAATTCAGCCATATGAGCATAAGAGGCTTTTTTCCCAAAATGTTTATCAAAATGTAACCAACCCCAAACATTTGAATGGCATAGGTTTGATTCTTTAAGTTCCTCTTACTGATGTTCCAATTCAAATTCCAATTAAACTTTGTGTGGAAGGCCAGTTCTTTGATTCTGAATTTGCTCAACTCTGCTTAGAGTTATTATTCTGACAGGCAACAAAGAGCTTTAGCTTTTTTCAACAAATGATTGGTTTAAAAGCTGTAAAATCTACCAAATTTCTGTCTGAAATCACTCATGTGAATACCACAGTTGACTTTCTAAAACATACGTCTGAGTGAGTGAGATGATGTTTATGAGGTATATGGACTCTGCAGTAACTGCCTTGTCCCACTTACCATTTGAACAGTTCCATCTAAATGCCAGCATGAGTACCATTTCCTCTAGCCCTGAGAGGGCCTGGGCCATTTTACACTCCATGAACAATGGGAGCTCTCATCATACACATGTTGAGTCGATTCAACCGGGCTTCTGCATCACAGAGGTCATGTTTCCCATCAGGCCGCTCCCTATGCTCGATGTCGCCGTGACCCCGGGATTGAAAGGGATTGAGGAGAGGTCATGAAGCAAGAGCAGTGTGCGCTAATAATCATATTTCTGAGAGGAGCAGCAGGGTCACTGAGCTGCTGTCTAATCAGGGAGATTTTTGGAGTGGATTCTCTGGTCAAAACTCCCAGTGTGCTCCGCTTTCTCAAAATCCTTTGAGTGTTGAACTCTTAACCCTATCCAGAATGAGCCGGAGTGATATGGAAGAGCCAGAGTGAGTGAATGTGATCCAGATGGGCCGCGGGATCTTCAGAGGATGTGAAATCTCGTTGGTGTTTTCAGTCTTGGCTCGATTGCTTGGTTAGAGCCCAAGTTTGATTCCAGTGCCCTCCCTCTGCCCCCGCAGGTCTCATTTCACATTATTATTTGGCATAGTACATTTGCATCATCAATATATAACACTGAGCATAAGCAGCAGAGTTTTTCTTATACTGTATCTAAGTAACAAAGAAAAAGGCAGCAGAGACAGGAAGTATTGTTTTTTTGCAGTTGTTGTTATTCCGTTTCTTCAGCTGTTTCTGTTCCTTTGGTTGAACTGCCAGAATGTAACACCATGACATTTGTGTCACTAATGGACAAAGAATGGGAGTTGTGCTGCCTGTGAATACTCATTTCAGAAGAGACAGCAACAATATGAAATGCAATATACTACAGGCAAATTAAAGGCCTGTGTCAACAAGATAGCTCACTTTCAAAAATGATGCCAAATTACTTTCATACAAATTGCAAACCATAGATTCTACAAAAACAGTACCTTAGATACCTGTTGTCAACCATACTTTTGTGTGTGGCACAAGTTTTATTTACTGGTAATTTGTTAGGTATATAGTATCAGATGATATACAACAGTATGTAATCCTGCATGTTTATTTCTCCTTTTTTACCAACCCAGGCGAAATGCATGCCTCTATGTTTTTATAATGCTGCTTGAGGTGCATTTTGTGGCTGTTTACAATATATCCAGTGAGTGTCGCTAAAAATTAATTCTCTATCATGTTGTAAATATCCCCTACACCAAACTTAAACCTACCTGATAGTGTTAACAAATGCAAAAAATTATTTAAAAGCATATTCGCTGATGCAGCCATTCTATTTTTAATTTCTTATGCTGATTTGAGCATAACAGTTTTACACAGGATTCAATACTTGTATAGGTACATGTGTACAGGTACCTTTATTTCCAATGAGCATAGGTTATTTTTTACGGTTAGGTTATTTTGGTGTCATGTGAGTCTTACTTACAGTAATATGTAAAAACACTTTTTATTGATGTGATTTACTGGTATCAGACATTTTTATTTATTGGTTGTATTCAGCATTATGGTGATATATTCAATTGTTCTTGCTTATTACCTTTTTTACATTTAGGTTATTTGCCTCTTACTTTAAATTATCTTACTTTAAAAACCTTTTTTTGTCCTTAAAACACTGCATTACATTGTTCCCTTAATTTGTTTCTTTTTTCTTAGTTTTTGTGTTGATCTAGGCAGTGGACCAGCAAGGCCACCAGGATGTCACTGGTGAAGCTGTTCCTCCAAGCAAGCAATGCTTAAATTTAGTTAAAAGGCACATCATCATGACATAAAGGCAAACTGGATTCAAAACACATCATAGACTTCACAACTTTTAATGAAAAAACAAAGAGAGTTCAGTGATAAACAGTGTTTTTTTTCACTCTTTGTTATATTGCAGCCATTTGCTAAAATCATTTTTCAGTTATTTTTTCCTCATTAATGTACACGCAGAACCCCATATTGACAGAAAAACACAGAATTGTTGACATTTTTGCAGGTTTATTGAAAAAGAAAAACTGAAATATCGCTTTTATATATATCACTTTGCTGTGACACTTTTTTTGAGCATGGTTAGCATCGCCTAATCAATCTCCTCATTACACCAACCCAATCAAATCCCCTGCTACCCACTATAAATAGCCCCGTTCTCTTTCCTTCCGCACCTCGCCTTTTACGCATCCCTCCTCCACCCCTTCTCCACCATTTAGCTGCTCTCGCGCCTTCCTCCGGGGGGGCATGCAAGGACCGAGCCAGACGCCGAGCTCTAGCCCTAGCTAGGGTTCAAGCCTCTAGGGTTCGGTGTCCGCCGTCCTCCTGGCTTGCCTCCCCGGACAGCATGCCAAATATGCTAAACTTTATCCTTCTTGATTATGAGAAAGCGCGAACTCTTGAAATATATTTAACTCAGGAGCTGTCCATTTGTTATGAGAGATGGTTCTACACCTTCATTTGAGTCCAGCTGTGTTTGATTATACTGATTGGACTTGATTAGGAAAGCCACACACCTGTATATAAGACCTAACAGCTCACAATGCATGTCAGAGCAAATGAGAATTATGAGGTCAAAGGAACAGACTGAAGAGCTCAGAGACAAAATTGTTGTTTGTTGTTTGTTGTTTGTTGGCACAGATCTGACCAAGGTTAGAAAAAAAATCTGCTACACTTATGGTTCCTAAGAACACAGTGGCCTCCATAATCCTTAAATGGAAGACTTGTTGCACCTTTCCCAAAAAGACTCATGGCTGTATTCGATCAAAAGGGTGCTTCTACTAAATACTGAGTTTAGGTTCTGAATACTTAGGACCATGTGATATTTCAGTTTGACTTTTTTAATAAATCTGCAAAAATTGTAACAATTCTGTGTTTATCTGTCAATATGGGCTGCTGTGTGTACATTAATGAGAAAAAAACTTTTATTTATAAATAAATTTTAGCAAATGGCTGCGATATAACAAAGAGTGAAAAATTTAAGGGGGTCTGAATACTTTCCGTACCCGCTGTATAATGCATAAAGTGTCAACCATCCTTTATTATTTGTAAACCTTGGTACATGTTCTTGTTAAGTACTATATTAGTAGCACAGCAGAACATTGATAAAGCTGAGGAGAGAGTTTGCAGTGACCCTGCATCTTATCTGCTCTCTGCCGCTGAGATGAGGTTTAAGAGGGTGGCTAACAAGGGCACATTTTTGTTTCTTGTTTAAGATACATTCTGGAGAAAGTCTTACTGCTTTCTCTTGAGAGGCCATTAGTTGTGACTGTGAAGAAAAAAAAGAGAAAGAATTTGGCATGAAAGAATGAATGTTTCCTTCTTTCTGGACGTAGTGTGTCTGTCTTTCCATTTATCTGTGTTGCAATAATTCAGTTTTTAAGAGTTTGCGCTTCCTCACTTGATCATGTTAGCGAGTTTGGCGTGGATCTGATTGGCTGGTAAGATGAGGAGATGATTGGACACTTATCATCATTTTATTTATAATTTTTTATTATTTTGTGAGAAATTATGAATTTTAATAGGGTTGACAATTTGAATGAACTAGACAAATTTGTCACATTAACTAAACCAAAAGAAAAAGACAAACTGTATTTTTGAGTAGTGTTTTGTTTAAATCCTTGTAGGCTGTTTAAATTAAAATCTTAAAAACACAAGCAGAGATTAAACTGAAGGAAAAATAAACTATTTTTAAGAACCCCCACTGTACGGTAATAAGCTAAAATATTAATTATGCATTATTTTAGTTAAAATACATGTTTCTGTATATCTTTAGCTGAGAGCAGATGAAGCACATAGCATAAAAAAATAAAGGTGTCTCTTAGGACGGTACACATTGTTAACAAAACAATAGTGCTATTATGTAGACAAAACGAGTGCTGAAGAATGCTGACACACATCTCTCACTGATAGATTACTTGAAACTGTATTCAATATATCAAGTGGATTTACAGCAGGAGCAGACATGATTTCCTAAAGAATGGAACAAACTTAATTAAGCTGTTTCCTCTGGATAGAGGTTTTGTTCAGGGATTTAAGCAATAATTGTTGTTTAGAGAGATAACGAAACAGCTGTAACGGCACATCTCTGTACATTTACAGTGATTTATCTGATGAATAAGCTTAGAAAAATGCTCCAGAGAAAGAAATGCAACGAGGCCACTGCCAGAAGGACAAATGAAGCTTTCCTTCAATGTGATTAATTTGTATGCACACTCAACAAATCTCCATCAGCCGAGAAATAGGGCAGTTATAAAAAGTCGAAACTAGCCACACATGATGAAATATGGTAACATTGATCTAATTTTTGTCACTTTAAGACAACTCCGTTTATCACAATGTTTATTTCAAACACTTTGTCATGTGGCATAAGGCCATTTTTATGTTGTACTTGGCTTGTGGATAGTTCCTGTCAACAAAAAAGGTAACTCCGTAACCTTTTAAATATGAATAAGTAAATCCTTAATTAAAAAAAGTTTGCAGATTTAAAAAAAAAAAAAAAAAATGAATAAAATCATCAAATGCAGGCATGATTGTAATTAAACTTGATCATTTACACAGTGGAAATGAAATTGACAGAATTCCCTGCAGGACTGAAAAAATATTTGAAGTTTTCCCTACCTTGAAGAAGGATTTAACGCAAGGACACCAACTTGAAATTAAATTAATATGTAATAAATAAATTATAATAAAATAAAATAAAAAATTGTTCAAATAGGGTGGAACAAGTTTTAGAGAAGACAAAAAACTGATACCACAGAAGAAGACAGAATTAAACAAATCCATGGCTAAACATTTTTTAAGATATGCAAATAAATGTACCATTTAATCTATAATATTAAAGACATAAAAATAAAAAAATAAAAATATTGGTGGCAATTATGTGATATCCTAATTGCATTATAGTGACAATAACAATTCTTTGTAATTGTTGTTTACAAATAAAGCTTTCAGAGAAATAGCTTAGGTGTAATGACAGATTTACAAAGGATCAGTTACTAGTTTACTAGTTGCGTTATTTATGAAGCAGAGAACGAGAGCAGGGTAAAGATAGACATGGCGAGAAAGACGCCAAGAGACAAGGCACCCCTGCATGGAGTAGAATATCAAATGCTGTGAGAAGAATGATTGGGTATTCTTCTCGGGCCTTTGCTTAGTGAGACTGGCAGCAAAAATTTCTGATTGGTGATCAGAGATACGCCAGAGTCCATGATCGAAGCACCCAGATCTGACACACAGACGAGTTTGAGACTCACGGATTGCACGCAAACACACTCACACAGGAATTATTTACTCAGAAATTAGAATTCTGTCATTATTTATTTATTTGTATTATTTTGTTCCAGTTCCATATGCATTTACATTTACATTTATTCATTTAGCAGACGCTTTTATCCAAAGCGACGTACAAGTGGGGAAACAGCAAGCAATT
>JAUCNO010001888.1:8738581-8764067 GCA_032353835.1 Enteromius viviparus
AAACCAAGGGATCATTTGACCTACCTCTGGTAGGGCTGAGGGGGTCAGAAAATCCTGGGAGTGCGAGTGTTAAAGCTTATTTCTGTATTTTAAGGTCTCTTTGATGAATATAAAATTGAAAGAACTTTATTAAAAAAAAAATATTTTTTGGTAACATTTAAAATATCTTTGCTGTTGTTCATTGACGTTTAATGCTTGCTGAATTGAATTTCCTTAAAAGAAAGAAGAACTCCTAAAGGCCCCAAACCCCAAACAGTAGAGTATCTAAATATTTCCATTGCAATATACTGCAGAGAGTGTCTACACTTATAAGTACAACTGTATGTCTGACTAAATGTTTTCATTTTAATTTTTTTTTGCACAGATTCCTCCAAGAAGCTTAAAGATGTCCTGGAAGAGTTTCATGGAAATGGTGTCCTCTCCAAGTACAACCCTGAACAGGTATGTAATAGCAAGAGCGGCCGTGATCTGGCCTGATTAAATGATCTGTTTAGAGGAAGTGGGGCTTCTGGCTGTGACTTGACAGAACACCAATACAACCTGACTTAGGCCGCAAGTCATTACAGGAAATGCTTAGTCATCCGCTCCCCGAAACAAAGTGGTCAGATATCTCCTCCTATTAGAGAAGGTCCTCACTGACATCATAAAGCCCATGCATCAGGTTGCCGTGACAACGAAGCCAGCAGGCAGCAGCATCTATAATTTGCTTTATGGAGTGTCGCCATTATATTTCTCTCCTCTCCTCTGCACTGACATAAATAAGAGGCTGCTCAGGGTTTGGCGCCACAGGTTGTGACCCAGAGCCTTGGCTGAATCAATAGTGAATAAGCACCGGTGAAAGTTAATGGGTTTGAAGCTGACGCCAGGTTGGCTGTGATGTGACATCGCATGCTTTGCATTGTTCATCAGTTCGGTTTAAATCATAAAGTCTGGAACTATTGCAAAACGGAGGTGACATGCCATGAGTGCTACTGTGCTGCCTGCTTACAGTGACAGAGAGCTGTATTTCACTCATGTATACAGCCTCGATTGACTGACTGACTGCGATTGGCCCGTAAATGTCCATCAACAAGTCACGGCTGTTTTGAGTGCAATGATGTTTAATCATGGTGACTCTGTAACCTTTGTTAAAGGAAGAGTGTCTGTAAAAATGGGCGCCAATGAAAGGTTAAATAAACGGCTCATTGTTTCCTGCATTATTTGATAGCAGGGCCAGCCTCTGTGTTTTGAAAGTCAGACAGGAAGTTTCTCTTACAGACACGGCTGGTTACGCTGCTTTTCACACCACCAAACCATACAAACATATTTGCTAATACTTAGACAAAGAAAGTCAATTGGGTTTGGTTACTTTCACCTTCCTGTTTTTGGTGTGCATCTGCCCAATTTTTACAGCCCTTCAAGCATATACCTAGCCTACCATTGCATGCAAGTTCCTCTCTGTCAACCTCCACTTCCTACACTCCTACATGTCTTGCCTTATTGGCTTTTTGCCTTTTTATCAGAGTTTCGTTTCAGCAACAAGAGGGATCTAATGAATTTAGATTTATTGTTTTCCTGTAAAGGGGCACTGACCCACAATGCCTTGTAAATTGTGTTGTGGAGTATGTGGATGCTTTTGTGCCACATTTTCTTTAGTGAATGATGTGCTTAAATCTTAAAACATTTTTTTACATTAATTTAAATTAGTTTTGTAACCTTAGCATTAAATGTACATTACTCTTCAAAAATCTAGGGCCAGTATGATTAATAGATTCAACATAAATTAAACTGATCAAAAGTGACAGTCAAAATGTTACAGAAGATATTTTGTAAGCCGCACAACTATCTAAACATGGGTAATAATAAAGGTTTAGGCAAAATATTTAAGAAAGAATAAAAGCTATTCTGTAAATCCACTATATTTCTAAATAGAAGAAAATAAATAAATAAATGCATTTCTTGTGAGATCAATAAATGTTTTACTTGAAATTTTAAACAGTAATAGTAACATCAATGTTAATAAAACTCTCCACTTTTATTTCTTTATCTACCTGATTTTTCAACGTGGAAGTTGAAAAGTTGAATGTGCGAGACTTCAGGTTCATTAACTGCTGTGGGGAAATAATAAAAAGAATAACAAGTCCAGTAAATGGTAAACTGTGTGTACTATAAACCAGTGTTCATAATTTAGATAATACATTAAAATATGTTAAAGAGACACAAGTTTGCAATATTGAGCAGCAAAATGAGCTGTACAGCTGAAAATAACTTGAAGCAAATAAGACCAGAAGATATAAAATGTACAAATGGTTGCACACATCATATTTGGGGGATCATATTTGTTCTCCTCTTACGGAGAAAAAAAATTAACACATTAAAGAAGTAGGTCCGGATTGTGCAAATACTCCAGTGGGTTCTCCTGCCACTAAAACTGCAGAACAGCATTAAGTATGATGCAGGTGGACTAATGCAATACAGCATTAAAGAAGAAACAATGTCAATTCATTCAGTGTCAGAGGAGCAGAGGATATGAAAGGTAACATCGCTCACGAACAACCACTGCAGTGTATATAACCCCTCTCTCCCTCTACCCTCTTCATATATCTCTGACTGCCACACAGAAGCAAGATGTTCTCAACCAAGTAAGCTGTTACCTTCTGGGTTTGCATGTTCTTTGGTTTAATGTGTCTACAGACTGCATGCCCCGGCCCATCCCTGTCTTAACAAAAAAGTCTTGCTACAATGTCTTCTGAAGATCAGAGGTCGCGCCCAGTGCTTTTTAATGTGAGCCATGTGTCTGTGCTATTTTAAATTCTATTAACGGCCTCTTCATTATGGTGTTTTTGTAACCTCCGATAATTTTGTTTCTATGAGCAGCCAAAAATGTGCAATGTTATGTGTTTTTACTATATTTTGATGTGTGTGGGCTCCCTCTGTATTTTTGTTGCCTTGTGTCATAATAAAATGCTTGAGTGTTGTCATTCATGCCCAAAGACAGGAACATCCTCTCTGCTGAAAACATAAAGGAGCAGGAAGCTGCATATTCATGGCATATTCGTCTCTCAAGATTCCTGTCTTATCATTTCTCATCGTCTCTTCACTTTTCTCCTGCAGCCCATCGACTATGAGGGCTTCCAGCTATTCATGGCGACCTATCTGGAGAATGACATCCCTGAGGAACTTTGCAAACACCTCTTCACTTCCTTCAAGAGCAAGAATGGAGGAGGCAGCTCCCCTGACATCTCTCGATCTGGAGCAGGCATGCTGGGTAAATGCTGGGTCTTTTGCACTGTCTATACCAGGTCATGAACGTATGTATTTCATGTTTATTTGATCAGTTCTAATAGGAAAAAAAGGTGAGGTTTTTTTTCTGAGGTTAATTTTTTGGAAGCTCGAATGAACAAGTGCACTAAAAGTGCAGGCTTGTGCACTGATATATAAACAGTTGTGTCCTGATTCAAATTGATTTATACCTGTGAATAAGCTTTAAGTATGAGAATTTTAAAACCTCTTGACATAAAATAAGAAATATTTACAATTCTTCACTATTTGAAGGTCACTAATCAAACTTTTGGAGTTCATCTAGAGTGCTGTTGTCATTAACGCATAGAGGTGCAAATCAAATAAAAATGATTCATTTAAATTCATCAAGATATTTTTGGCCAGTTTACTCGGCATGTTATACTGAAAATTACATTTCTAATGCATACATATACACTACCTTTCAAATATTTGAAGTCTGTAAAATCGCCATAGATACTGTGCTGTTTAAAAGTTTGGGGTCAAAAAGGTTTTTTAATGCTGTATAAAGTCTCGTAAGCTCACATATTTGCATTGATTTTATGAAAATACAGTATTTATTTCTTATTTATAATTTTTTATAAATTTATGTAAAAGAAATGTGTATCATAAGCCTAAGACATTTCTTAATATTATCAATGCAAGACAGTTTTATACAGCATTAAAAATAAAGTACTTTCACCTTTGGTCTCAGATCACAGTTTATCTTTTAATTTGAATTAAATTAGTCTGCATAACCAGTTTGCTTGTGAACCTGTTTGATTGTAATAAACACACAGCCTGCAGGAAGTAAAATGAAAGAACTGGTAGACGTCTTGAGATCCCACACCCATCTGATGAGCAGGTCTTGGTGTTCTGCGAAGACAAAATTAGATAAATTAAGAGATTTGACTCTTTGCGATGTTGATGCAAGAGTGCACTTTAATGATGCTGGTTGCTTTGTGTCTTCTGCTATTATAGTTAACCTGAGGTGGTTTAGGGCAAAAGTTAGTTGTGCATACAGTTCAACAGTGCCATCTAGTGCCTTGGTTTCTCTGAAATGGGTAAAACAGTACAGTCTGAGATTTCTGTTGCTCCATTTGTCTTTAATTCCATTTCTTAATGCTAAATGAGAAACGCTCATTATGGCAAACAAATTATTAAGGACATTATTAAGCTGTCCTGGCAGGCTGCGCACTATCCCAGCTATCTTTTCCTCTGTTCTTCTTGCCCTACTCCTGTTCCACTTTACTTTGACCCCTGTGTCTGCAGAGCCCAGGTCCATTGATGCAGGCATCTCTATACAGACCGAAGTGGCCTGTGCACCCATAACAGGTACCACAGCAAGTGTGGTGTGATTTGATTGGACAGAGACTTGCATCACAGCTGTTCCTTCACCTGCTGTGGTTATATGTTGTCTTGGTGTATCTTGGCAGACCTTTTCATTTATTTGTGATGTCAAACAAAGCAACCAGTGACGGAAATGATTTTCATCCATAGTATCAAGTCAACCACTGTGTGACTGTGGTGATGATCGTGATGCACCGCCAGCTTTCTTTTTCAAAAAGTCTGCCGTGTTTCATTCTATCTGTGGTAGATCTATCATCTACAGTATGTCTATTAATAGTTTTCACGTGACGTTACACCCTTATAGGAACTCCCACTTTGTGGGCAAAAGAAGGGTTGCTCTACTGACTGCCACTTATTTTTACCCAGTTAACATTAAGTAGTAATGTAGTAAAACATAAATATTAAAAGATGTAATTCAGTAAACACCTTATTGACAATGTTTATTTTGTACAGGCAAGCAGATGAAGCCAGAATATCAACACAATGCTCAAAGTTTTACATTACGTGGTTTCCCGTTGGAAATAAGGGAAACTTAAATTTTCTTCACATACCTTCATTTAATTGTTTCGAGACGTGATCTAAATATTTGCAATGTTGAACCAGATGAAAAATTGTCACACCTGTGCTACAGTTCTATGGATGTTTTGCCCTCTATGTCTTCAAACCGGTCACATGACTGAAAACTATAAATATTTAGGGTATTAATGAATAATGATTGTTTGTTAATAATGTTCGTGCACATGATTTATACATGTTTGTACACACAGTTAGTGAATGAGACCCTACACTATGTCTCGTTTCAAATCATTCTCTCTCACTTTCATTCTCCTTTGTTGTTTTTCTGGTAGGTATGAATGGGAAGAGTATTTTGAGCGCTATGAGCCGACATGCACCAGAGAACTCGGCTGGGATCACTCCAGGCTCAGGGGCCACAACATCACCCTGCTCCTCCCGCTCCTCCTCACAACGCTCAGGCACAGGGGGCCACACACCCAGAGGCCCCCACCACTCACCCGGCACGCAGCCCAATCCCCCAGCGAGCAGCAGCAGCAGCAGCAATGCTTTGGCTCTCTCCAAAACTACCAACTCCCCACACATCTCTCCAGGTCAGAGTCAAGAACAAGGGGACAACCTTGACCTTCACTGCCTTTTTTTACATGTGTAAAGGATGCTCTTTTACAAATATTTATGTGTTATATAATGTAAAAATTGTTATAAAATAATGTAATTACTAATAAATTACACATTTTAGAAGTGTACAGCACTTTGGCTAGCTAAGGTTGATTTTAAATGTGCTTTATAAATAAAACAGAATTAAATTGAAAAATTATAATTTGACATTCTTCCAGAGCGTAATCAATCAGAAAATCGTACATCTCTCCGGAGGAGTCCTTCTCCACAAAAAGGATCTCAGTCACCCCAAGTGGTCTTCCTTAAAGACATTGTGTGCTACTTGTCCCTCCTGGAGAGGGGGACGCCAGAGGATAAGCTTGAGTGTAAGTTGGAAATTATTCCAAAAACTTTTTTGGTTAGATTTTTTTTTTTTTTTTAATTTAGCTTTTTTTTACGAAGGATTCTTTTCAGATTCTTATTTGGTCATATATTTCGGAATATTAATAGTTGATGATGTTAGCTTTTTTAGTCTTTTAGTTTTTTTTGTTTCGGTAGTTTGGGGTCACATGATGCTCATTCCTTTTAATCTACTTATTAACATTAAGACAACATATCCTCACTTCATTCCTATTGTTCAAATATCTTTGTACAGAAAAAATAAATAATATAAAAAAATTACATTTTGTGAATTATGTCTCCAGATTAGTCGTGTCAACCACAGAAAGCACAGTAATTTTTATATCTACATTTCTAATCCTATCCAGTACCTAAACTTAGCATCTACCTTACTAAATATTAACTAACTATTAATAAGCTACAAATTATTATTCTGAAAGTGTTACAGATAAATCAAATGTTTGAAAGAGTAGCAATTGTTTGAAATAGAATTATTTTGCGACATTCGTGTCTTTACTGCCACTTTTGATCAATTTAATGTTACTTTGGTAAATAAAAGAAGTAAAATAAAATAAAATAAAATTTCTGCTTATTAGTTATTAGCTATGAATAATAAATCTGTTAAGAAATAAGTCAATATGTTTACATATAGTCCAGCCTACAACACCTCTGTCATAGTGAGAGTGACACGAGAATTCTCGAAATTCTAGAAGGCTTATCTCTCCACCTGTCCTTGTTTACCATGGAGTTAGCATAGCCAAGCTTTCTTTAGCATAGGGAGTTATTTGTGCCTGAAGCTAATCCTCACTTGCTGCCCCAGTCTGCCCTTTGATAACCTGAGCACTAGGTGCTATCATGGGGTCAGTACTTGACAAATGTTTGCTACACTACAAAAACATGCAGTCTGTTATCTTTTACTTCTATCACCCTAAAGTCATGTTCAGACTGTACGACACGGATGGCAATGGTCTGCTGGACAGCTCGGTAAGTCTGAAATCTCCTTTAAAATGTTGAAAAGTCTAGTTTTTTGACTTTGTGGTTAGAGTAATGCTGTAAACAACAAGGGGTTAATAAACAGTACTGCAATGTGAGGTTTACATACGTTTAATACAACATACACATTGCAATTCTTTTAGATTATGTAATATTATCATCCTTTCATTGAATGTTTCTTTCATCTTAACGCTATCAGAACTTGATGATTCAGAGCCTGTCTCACAGTATTATTATTACCTGTCTCTGGTAACTGATAGTTGGAAAGAACTGTAAATACCAGGCTGCATAAAAAGTAACTTTGAAAACTTCATGCTTTATAGCGTATTATATCTAAAGCCATTATGTCGATGTTGATTTAGGAGCTTGACCGCATCATAAACCAGATGGTCCATGTTGCTGAGTATCTAGAATGGGACTCTACAGAACTACGACCAGTATGAGTCACTTTAAATGTTTTCACCAGCTAATCCCAACTTGCAGAGTGGATTTCAATTCTTATTGTCCCGTGTTTATGTTTTATATTGTAGATTCTGAAGGAGATGATGGAGGAGATTGATTATGACCGGGATGGAACCGTCACGCTAGAGGAGTGGATCAGAGGAGGAATGACCACCATACCACTACTGGTTCTGCTGGGAATGGAGACGGTGAGGTGAAACTTAATTGTGAGTTGAAAAGAGGAAACAACACATTAAGATGTTGTAATCTAATTCCTGTTCACATATATTCAGAATGTACAGGAGGATGGGCAGCATGTATGGAGACTGAAGCATTTTAACAAGCCAGCATACTGTAATTACTGCCACACTATGCTGTTAGGAGTAAGAAAACAGGGCCTTTGCTGCTCACGTGAGTATCTGTCTGCTGTCTATCTGTGATTTTAACTAAATCTGTCTTTCTTTCTGTCTGTCTACTGTACCTCTATATCTGTCTTTCTGTCTATCTCTGTTGTCTGTCAGTCATTCTATTTATCTATCCGTCTCTTTTTGATTGTCATATAATTTTAATTTTATGAAATCGTTCAAATTCTGTGTTTTCCTTAGTTTTTTGGATTCTATCTTAATGTCTTTATTAAATTTTAACAATCAAAACCAAATCTTAATGATTGATGTATTATGTATTATTTAAAAATTTTTCTTGGAAACACCATATTTACATTTTTCTGGTAAATATTGCTTAAAAGTAATGTTAAATAATTGTATTAGTAGTAGTATTTTCATTATATTATTAATGTATTTCTGTCGCAGTTTCTTCAAGTTAATGTATTCCTGTACTCATATACAGAGTCAGCAGAGACACGCAGAACACACTGGATTCAAATTTAAAAAGTATTTTGCAGCTTATTTTTCATAGACACAAGTCCATATCACATTTTTGTCCGCATTGACCTATTATTCTAACTATCTATCCGTCTGTCTGTTCTTTGTATAGTTTCTTTTGGTCTCTCATTCTCTGTCTCTCACAGTCCTGTCTTTTGTTTGGCAGTATGCAAGTACACAGTCCATGAGCGCTGTGTGTCCAAAGACATTGCTCCTTGCATTAGCACCTACGCCAAGTCCCGCAGACACACCAATGTAAGTGCATAAACAGCTTACGCTAACAACATTAACACTTATCACTGTGGATTTATCTCTGAGGAGAAATTTACAGTAAGGCCAGTAGTAATAAGACACATTTTTAATTTTTGTGGAACCTGAAGTCCCAGATTAATGTGTTTGGTACAGAGCTCTTAGTTCTAACAGACACAGTTTTCTATTATTAGTAAACGACTCGTGCTATGATTATTTTATCCACTGACCGCAGTTCAGCTCAGTTTTCACCCAAGGCAACTTCCCAGACCCAGAACTCTCAGTTTAACCTCAAAGTAATGTTCTGTGTACAAGTCAGAAAGGCTATGAGAACATCCTGTGTGTAACGTCTTTTCTGTATTAAGAACTAGAGGGAAAAGACTAAAATCACACAGCACTGTTTTAGTAGTCTGTGACATCTCTTTAAAACCTGCGCTTCCCATGCAGTAATTACCACAGAGATGGAAAGCAACTACAAAAAAATCACTGAATGTGGATAATAAAATATGGATGCATTTCTCTTTAACATTTTTTTGGTATTTTAGTACTTTACAACACTTTTAATTACTATGTATTTACTAATATCCTGTGTATTCTTCCACAATTGAGGTTTTTCTTTGTGATGTAATAGCCCTATTGGGAAGGGATTAGTTTTACATGGAGAGGTGGAGTAAAACACTTTTTTCCAGAGCTTCTTATGGATTTTAGTCTCGTCTGAATGTACAGTTATCATTATCAGTAAAGATTACGGTGACTTTTACCTTCTGTAAAAAGGTCTGGAAGAGTCACCTCAGGTAATACTAATCCCGTATGATTGGACCAACTGTAAATATGTACATAAATATTTGGTGATTTTCTATTTAAAAGTAGTTTTCCTCATTTTATCAACACTTGAAAAAAGCATTCAGTTGCATTCTAGGCAGTGGGATAAGTCTGGCAAAGCTTGAATGTTTTTTTTTTTTGCATGTAACAGTGTGTACCATTCAGATAAAGCACTTATTAGAGGCACATAACTTCTGTTAGCTTTAGGTAAGTGCCTATTGCAAACAGAATCCAAACATAATTGAATTAATCAACATCCAGACGTTCCAGACATCCTGTGGAAAATTAACATTACTATATCTACCCTTTTGAGACGAATCCAGTGCGAATGGGGCTTTTAGTCAGTAAAGTAAAATAATATTGCAGAATTGTTGTGCAAATCCCTTAGAAATGTCAGAGAAGGAGAATAATTTCAGTAATGGGTAGATGGGCTATTTGAGTATTTCGCAAATAATGAGTCTCTATTGAATGTCTCTCCAGGCTATGCAGCATGTTTGGATGGAGGGCAACTCCCCAACAAAATGTGACAAATGTCACCGCAGTATCAAGTGCTATCAAGGTCTAACAGGCCTTCACTGTGTTTGGTGTCAAATCACTGTGAGTATAACATTTAAACACTGCCTTTCTGTGGCCAATGTATTTTGTAATGTTTTTCTGCATCTCAATTCAGTTTAATTCAGTTGTAGCCTATTTTTCTGAAAGTGATTTAAATGTAATAATTATGTACACCACTAGGTGGCGTTCTTTACTCATGTTTAACACCATTTAGTGCACGTGGGCAGTTTGTTTTTAAATAGCCCTAATAAAGATAAGTGTCAGCACTTAACAATCATTCAAAAGCTTTTTTCTCTGCATAATGATTTTTATTATCACATTATATGCTCGTGCACACTCTCTGAACCGTCTCTCCTGACAGTTACAGCTCTAAACCTGTAACTAATTTAATATCAAGGACAGATCATGTTGTCCTCTTAGTTCCTACCATTTAGTGTCTTTTTACAAGGTCAGATTAGTGAGGATAAACCAAGTCACAAAAGATCCAGTTCGTTCCAGTCTGTTGATGTGTCTTTCTCCACCATTCCTAATTTATATTTGTGTGTTCTCCAGCTTCATAACAAGTGTGCATCTAATGTGAAGCCTGAATGTGACGGTGGGCCATTAAGAGATCACACACTCCTGCCGTCGTACATCTGCCCTGTTGTTTTGGTGAGTTCAGTCTCTCCCATTGCACTCGTTTGATATGCTAAAATGCTTGGAACCCAGGACAGTTTTTTGGGAGGGTCCTTAATGGGCCTACCCTCTCTACTGCGAACAATGAGTAGTCCATACTATAGAGAATACATACTCATTGTATTTATAACTGGGTATAGTAGACACAATCTAAGTACTTACACAACCTTTATTGTTTAAATGTTAATTAATGTAAATTGAACAAACATCTGGATGTTTGCAGATGTGCATGTATATAGCCATACAAAGAAAATAATATTTCTCCTGCATGCAAATCTTTAAATATTTATTTAAAAAGCAATGGTTTGCAATGTCCGTTGCTTAAAAATAAATAAATAAAAAATTTAATTGAGGTCTGGTCATTGATTTTAGCCAGTTACTACCATCAGGGAAGGAGATGTCACTTTTGGTCAGTTTAACGCACCCTTTCTGAATAAACGTATTAATTTCTGTATTTATATAAAGAACTTTGACATGGGCGGTA
Organism: Enteromius viviparus; assembly: GCA_032353835.1. Classification (NCBI taxonomy): domain Eukaryota; kingdom Metazoa; phylum Chordata; class Actinopteri; order Cypriniformes; family Cyprinidae; genus Enteromius; species Enteromius viviparus. Next base: position 8,749,799 of record JAUCNO010001888.1, read on the forward strand.
TGATTGAGACTTGCGAACATATATATAGTCTAATGACCTCAACAACAATTCTTTCTAAATTAAAGGAAAGCAATCTTTTCTTTCTTATCTCAGATGCACATCTATCTCACTCTGTTTCTGTTTGTTGATGTTGACTGTAATGCCTGTACATCTGTAGGACCGGCATTCTGCCGTCAAAAGAGGTGAAGGAGAATCATCGCCCAGCACCAGCCCTGAGGACACCGGCCAGTGTTTCAAGTTCACCGGTGACGGTCAGGCACTGCAGGTAAGTCTTCAGCAGACACACTCTGGGACGGCAAAATCTGTGCTGTTGTAACTTTCTCTCCCTTTCTTCCATTTAAGATCACCCCTCTGCCTGGTACTCACCCCCTCCTCGTGCTGGTTAATCCTAAAAGTGGCGGTCGGCAGGGAGAGAGGTAAACGTCTTTGACGCTCAAACTGTTGCATCATCATTTTTCATATTCTCCAACCTTGTACTGCTGTAATGGTTCCAATGAGGAGGTTTGTCAAACCATCTGAAGTCGGTGAAATCTGCATAGACATGTGAAACAAAAGTCCCACTCTTTTTCTTGCTCACTGGCAGTGTCCTAAATACCATCAAAGCTAGCAGGAGACAGTAATGCTGTTTAAGGAGGAAGAATGTGGGTGTTGTTTCAGCTCTAACCACCCACCCAATGTCCTCTGGGAGACCAGTTTTGGGATTTTGTGCTGGCATCACCATAGCAACACAGTTTTAAATACCATTAATTGGCCGATTATCCTCCATTATTAGACATGTGCTCAAACAAAGACGCGATAACTGCCCTGGCCCCGAAAAAGAAAGACCATTTCGGTGGTTTAGTGGATGCAATCAAAGGAACAGAGTGGTCATCGTTGAATCATACTGTACCAAGTGTATTTTTCCACCATATTCACCCTGAGCAGCGTACTGAGAGCTCATTGGTCGGGCTTGACACTTGACTGCGTTCTTTTGTTCTTTGCATAGTGAATGAATGAATTTTTCAGTGTTGATAAGTGCTCAAATTATCACCCCCACATAAAAGCGTATCTTGTGATGCACCTCAAACTAACAGCACGTCTTATTTCTCTCTCTCTCATTCTTCCTCTCTTTGTGTCTTTGCATACTAAAGTGGCAGAGCAGCTAACAGAGTTAGAAGGGAAGGACATTGCAGAGTTCGTAATAATCATTTTATTGCTTCAAGGTTACTGAGGAGCACTGTTGCAACAGTATGCAATCTGTGTATGTGTGTGTTTCTGTCTTGCTTGACTTCGTTTTTTTTTCAAGGTGGCCTTTTATGATAATGGAAGGATGACGTTTGAAAAATAACATTCCTCCATATGTGTGTCTATCTGTGTTTTCATGAAATAGTTCAGCCAAAATAGAACATTCTGTCATCATTTAATCATCCTCATGTTTGCGCAGAACAATCTGTTGATTATTTCTTTGATTAACTGGGGTTAGGAGGGGATCAAATGTTATTTTTTTGGATTTCAGTGAAGAAAAAATTGATTTAAAAATTGATATTCCCTTCCCTTTTATATCTCCCTTCTAAAAGTGAGTGGTTATGCTGAATGTTTTAGTTTTTTGTTGTTGGTGTTTTACACAAAAAAACGACTAACAAACAAGCTCGATCTAACCAGTCTTCAAATATTCACAGTTTTGTAGCACAAATATGTTGATTTATTACCTGAGAGAAACAAAGACCAATTACTTTTGTTATTTTTGTTATTCCAAATCTGACCATATTTTTCCTTCATATACATACTGTACACACACACAAGTAATATACAATTATATAAAAAAATAAAGACTGTTAGAATAACATTTTTTTACTTTTTATTTATCAGAGTCAAAGAAAAACATATCCAAGGTTAAAAAAAAAACCTACAAAACAGTTTAAACTCTTTAATATTACTGTTTTTTTTTCTGTTTTTTTTTTTTAATCAAATAACTAAGCCTTTCTGAGCATAAGAGAAAAATGGCAAATCTTTCTTAACCTTTTGAACAACAGCATATATTATGCAAACAAAATTATTATTTTAAAAGCTAATTTTAACAAAGAAAAAAAGTTTTGAAGCAGAAGAACAGTTTAAATAATAATAAAGTAAATAAAATAAATAATTAAACAATGCATATATTATTCTGAGGAAGACTTAATTCCAGGAACGTTTTATTTTCCCAGTGTAGAAATGGATCAGTCTAATTCATGAGCAGATCATTTAGAACTTTAGTGTGATCTGCATCAGTCATTCATTGAAAAGATTTGACCTAAAATAATTATTTGTTTATGAATTTAGCATCACACGGCTTTCATGCTCTCTCATGAAGGTACCAAGACTAGATAATGTCAAGGTTATCTATTCATAATAGCATATCTAATATTAATATCTAATATCTAAATAAATTTAAACCTTTGGGTTCAATAAAAGAAGGATAGTAATTTTGACTTGGAATGACAAGAGGGTTGATAAATTATGGCAGAATTGTTGTTTTTGGTTAAATTATCTCTTTAAGCCTTTTATCAAGTGAAGTTCACAGTGATTACACTGAAAAATGTCATTCCTCTACGTGTGTCTTTTAATGCTTTTCTGTTCTCATCTGTCTTCATCAGGGTGCTGCGGAAATTCCAGTACCTGCTTAACCCCAGACAGGTGTACAGTCTAGATCGAGGAGGACCCATGGCAGGGTAAGACTACTAAAAGCCACCATCAAATCTCAAGAGAGATTTGTTCGCATAAAGCACTTTTTGAGTCATGCCAGGGAATTGCTCAAAAACAGTTTGACATTCTCACTGTTGTTTTGTTCTGGCATGGCTCCCTCTCCCTCTTTTCTTTTTGCTTCTACAAACCTGCAATAAAGTGAGCCAACCTGCAATCAACTAGTCTAAGAGAGGAACCACTCGCAAAGTAGAGCTGACTTTGAGAGACCTACAAGACATTTACTATGACTCAAGCTGCCCCCTGCTGAGTAAATACATTCATTCAAGCGCTGAATGTTCTTCTGAGCCTGTCAGTCATGACGAGGCTTTCTCTTTAAGCGACTACATTTTGCTAAAGCCTCTTCACCCACACACCCCACACATTTTTTAATAGAAATAACAGCAAATTAGACTATTATTGGCAATATGTTAAGAAGAACAGTCTTGTGTTGGTATTATTGTATACTGTTACTATTGTATACTACTATAAAGTGTTACCTTAAACCAGTCTAAGCTGGTTTGCTGGTCAACTTTGTTCTCCCAGCATGTTCAGGTTAGTTTAGGGAGGCTTTGACTGGCTTTGGGCTATCACTAGCTGGTCACGCAATTAAAACTAACTAAGCTTGGCCGAAAGACCAGCATAATCCAATATAGGTTTTTTTTAATGAATCTTACAATCATATTGTGAGAGTTGAGTTGAGACGTTAAGATTTTTTCTGGGCTTTTTTTCTCAAGAGAAGCAGAAGACTCCATTTGTTTGCCATTTATCTAGATTTAGATCTTTTAGAGATCTAAAGGTTTAGATATTGAAGAGATTTCAACTGTGGTTTTTATATGCTATGAGCACTGACTTCCACTTTAGTGTAGTATTATGCATTTACACATTCTACAAACCCCCTCAAAACACTTGAGTACATTCTGTTCAGCATCCTGCGGTTGTGCAACAGTGATTCTCATTCAGGAAAAGGAAAGAGAGAGAGAAGCACAGAACAAAAGCTAAGCAATGGTCGTTTTGCGGGAAAACAGGCTAACCTTCCGTACCAGATCCCCCTCCCATCACACAATGTTTTGTAGTCACGACTGAAGCGCTGCACATCCTGAAGATAGAGCACTCAGAGAGAGAGAGAGAGAGAGATGGTGTGACATGGCTGATTTCACTCATGGAGAAAAATACGGCTATAGTAAAGTTTAGCAAATTTAGAAGCATGTAGATCAAGGGCAACCTTTTTTGATGTGATGTTTTTAATGTGTCCGGTTAATGTATGTCCCATTGCTTGTGCTTAGAGAATTATTCTGAGAGAAAAATCTGTAAAAACCTTATACATTTATATTAGAGGGGAAAAGCTACTAAATACACTACTGTTTTAAGAATTTCAGTATCAGCAATTTATTTCTTTTTTTATTTAAAAAAAAGTGGATACTTGAAACTGGTAAAAAAGTGACAGTAAAGACGTTTATTATGTCATATAGTTTTTATGAACATTCAATTAAAAAATAAATCAATAAATTAGCAGCATATCTAACTTTGGCATTAAAAAATTAATTACAAATGAAATAAAAAAATAGTAGTTGCTTTAAATTGTAATAATCCTTGATCAGATAAATGCAGCATTGTTAAACATAAGAGACATAAACATTGAAAGTCTTACTGACCCCAATTTTTTCGAACAGTATGAATATATTAGAAAGATAATGTATTTCTAATGTAAAATTCAAATCTTTTGCCCCCAAAAATGTAATTAAGTCCTTTACTCACTTTCATGTCGTTCTGAACCGGACTTTGTTCCTTTATACACAAAATAATACTCAAACACTTTTGGGAACCATTGAATTCTAATGTTCCACAGAATAAAGTCATAGGTTTTAATCTACATGAAGGCCAATAAATGACAAAGGAATCTAATCATTTGCTGAATGAATAAATGTAAATATAATGTTGTGTATCATCCGTACAGCTTCACTGTTAACACTGCAGATAGGTTATGTAAGAACAAACCACTGGTTTTATTCCTATCTGATCTTTCTTCTTTTCAGTCTCTTGGTCATTTCTTTTTAATATTGAAACTGGTGATTGACACTCAGGGGTCTCGGTGTAGATTAAAGACGGAGAGTTGAAAATAGACAAGTGTCAGCACAGAAGAGGCCACTTTTACAGCTTTAGATGGGAAAAACACAGCTTGCTGAAGTATCGCTTCTCCCATATCATTGGAGAAGAAATTGTTTACACAAACCGCATCTTTACAACAGCAGCCTACGTTGCCATTTCAAACAGACTGGCACTGGTACAAATTTATCTGGAACAGAGCTCATTTAGTCAGACTGAAACACGATTCCAGCTCAAGCCTGTCCAGAACCACACAGACATGTTTCTCTTCATGCTACTCAGCTATGCAACTCCAGTGGACATCCATGCCTAGGAGGTTAATTGACATAGTTTGAGCACTACTGCAATAAACCTGAGAAGGTACGAAAAACTGAGAACTGCTTGAATTGCCTTTTTTTTTATGGCAAACGTAGGGGCACAATTATACTTCTCCTTTGCTCTTGTCCTGCATACATAAAACGTCCTGCAGTGTCAGAGCCTATCAAAAGAGGTTACTCAATATACATTTTGCATAGTGCTATAGCAGACCCCACATGTCTATATATGCAGAATAAGTCCCCCAGTCACCCGTGTGCTGCAGTACATGCTCCTGACCAGCAGAGGGTGATGTCTTCTTCAGCCTCTGTCCAACTTCACTGAGCAAATTCTCAAGTCCAAATAAATATATAGTTTTATTAATTGAATGCTTGTCTCACAGCTCGAGGTCACTACACACACATATAACAAGTGAACAAAGTTTTGGGACTCAAACTTTAAACAGCCAAAAGCGTAGAAACAATGTGACAAAAAGGCTTCAGTTTAGATGTTTTGGAGGCTCAGAGGGTTTGACTTTCACATCTTAACACTGAATAAAAAACAACACAGATATACTTCCTTCAGATCAAACATAAAGCACTAAGCAGTAGACTGTATATTGTCACTGGGGAATAGTGTGAATGCTGTAGATTGTTGGGTAGGTTTGTTTTACTGTGGTGTTGTCGCTCCATGGGATCACTTTAATTATAGGGCCAAGGAAAACTTTAATGCAAATACGTGAAAGGCAGCATTTCATTGTTTTTATGTCTCCCAGGCTCAACTTTTTTCGAGACGTGCCCAATTTCCGCGTTCTGGCTTGTGGAGGCGACGGATCAGTAGGGTGGATTTTGGACTGCATTGGTGAGTACAGATCAGCATCAGTGCTTTCCAGAGCTGTGATAATTAACATTGCTACTTGGACTTAATAGACCATCAGCCTAATGTAAAAGTTTATACTGTGTACGCGTAAGTATCATGAACTCGCTTTGAGATTTGTCACATGGCAGCCTTTCAGCTGCACTGTACAATAAAATGAAAATAAAATGATTTCTGGTTTGTTAAATATCACTTTCATCTTTCCACATTAGTTTTTAATGAAATGACCAAAGAAAACGCCTTCATTTGAGATCCAGGTCTTATACTGACCGTCTAGTTTGATTGCACTTTATATTTCCTGCTATTTTGCATCTGCATTTCCCCTAGGAGATCAATAAAAGCTTGTCAACCAATTCATCGACAAACATGCGAACATAAGGGCATCCTTCCATGCGGTACTTGACTCGAGGCTGGCTCTTATTTAAGGCACATATAATCATGACGTTTAACCGTCAGAAATATTGTTCACAAATCATGGTTTCTAGGAAGTGCATTGACTCATCTGTGACCTCTTTCATGTGAATGAATGCAGCATAACAGTGGAGATATAATGGCCTGTCTTTCCACCTCCTGACAGCCGTATTGATGTTAATGGACGAGCTCTGGAGAGGAACCTGTGTGGGCGGTGGTAGATATCGCCACTAAGTGCTGATTTAAAATTAGCTTGGTCTCCAAACCTTTGGCTTGAAATTGCAATTGGCTGACGAAACCAAAACCTGACCTTAGATCAGAAGCGATGTGCTCTTTATCCCTTTAGAGACTCTTTAGATTTTGGCAAATTGAGGGGGACAGGGACACATGTGACTGCAGTTAGTCCTCCTAACTGCCCTAAAGTGATGATTTAGGAGCAGCTTTTGAATGAGAGCCGCTCTGAGATCAGTCCTTGCTTGTTGTTCACCCACACGACTTTGACTGGTATTAGAAAATGTCTGCTGCTGACGATTAGTCAGAGAGCCCCTGTGGTTAGACAGTACATCACGCCATACGGACCAGCACCGAAAACAACGTCCCCGCAGTCCCTGCACACATAGCAATGAGCCACACAGGGACCATCAGCGTGAGGACACAAAGATACAGTTCATCATGTTGCCTCTCTTAGGCAGATAGCACACACAGCTTTGTGTCTCAGAACAAGAGAAAAAACAACATTTATTCTGAATTATTGTGAGGAATGATACACACTGATGCATGAAGCATTAGTAAGAAGTAGTAAGATCAGGGGCCAGCTGCATAAACACGCATCTTTGTTGACCCTGGAACATCATTGTGATTTAATCATCAGATCTGAAGAACTGGTTTATAGTTTTTGTGAAGTTTACATTTACAATCAGTTTGGTGCAGTGTTTGGTGCTTAGTGCTTGTATAATTTCCTCTGATTTCAGGCGTTAATCATGTGTAAGGTTAGGTTTAGGTGTAGAGATAGGGTCAATAATTTTTAAATGAAAATGTTTTGTTTCAGGATCAACAAAATATGTTGAACAAAATCAGGACATGTGCATAAAAATAGCCAGTCTTCATATCTAGTTTGATGTGATCATGTAACACTTGAAGACTGGAGTAATGGCTGCTGAAAATTAATTTTAATAATGTAAATTAATGTTAAAATATAAATTGTATTTAAAATGTAAATAATTTTTTACAATATGTATTTTTAAAGAAATAAAAGCAGCTTTGATGAGCATAAGTGATTTCTTTCGAAAACGTTCAATAATCCACATAGTTTTTAACAAAAATTTAATTATTTAATATTTAATGACCCCCACCTCCCCCCACAGCACTGCTGACATCCTTTTTATTTTCCAACACTTCCCCATGTTCCTTTATTAAGCCAAACAAATAGTCCCACCCCACATATAAGGCAAAATGTTGAGCCAATGTTGCTATATCAGTGTGCTATGCAATGTTTTGAGCAACACAGAGCCCCATTGTTTACACTTTTCAAGGAACTCTGCACATTAGACTATAGAGACTGTTTTTAATATGAAAATGACACAACAGCTTAACAGCTCTCTTTGTTTCTCAACAGATAAAGCCAATTTTGCTCGTCATCCGCCTGTTGCGATCCTGCCGCTGGGTACCGGCAATGACCTCGCTCGCTGTCTGCGCTGGGGTGGAGGTGAGGAATAAATAAGAGACTGTCCACCAGCAGTTGGAGGGAATTACTAAAGGCCTTTGAAATGAAACTTAAAGGGCTTTCCTGCACGGATTAGGCTTTGAATTCTTTGAATCTGAACGCAATCCTATATAAACCCTTCAAAAGGATTTTGAGACTGCTTTCTTTTAAACATTTCCACTCACACCCCCCAAAACAGAAGGTCAGACTGTAATAATCAAACCTGATCATAGTTAGCTGAATGCTCCAGTCACATGAATGAAAGAGCAGGATTTGTTGAGACCACACTTGAATTGGGGAATTTCGTACTGTAATCTTAATCATACGGATGAGGGTGACAACATTTACACTAGTTAAACCAATTAAGGAAAATCCAAAAGGGGTAGTTCACCCATATAAAAGGAAATTAATTAAAAAAAAATTGTCTCCAGCACAAAAGGAGAATTCTTGAATAATAAATATACTTGACCAAACAGCTGCTGGTTGCCATTTACTTTTCTTTGTTTTTCTATACTAGCAATCAGCATTCTTTTCGGTAACACTTTCTCTCAATAGTCCTCCTTAGACATTCTGTAAACGGTAAATTTGTAACTATGTTTCAACTAGAAGTCATTAGAGTATTAGTAGACTGTCTACCTAATATCTTCTAACACTTTATTTTGGTGGGTCCACAACACACAACATACTCATTATAAGAATCTTTCCAAATACTGTTTATTTCAACTTGTTCAATAAACCCTAAACCTAACAGTCTACTCTGAGAGCAAGTCATCTAGTTGGGGGTTAAGGAGAATTAGTTGACATGTAGTTACAAACTTATAGTTAGTAGAATGTCTGGACTATCAAAATAAAGTGTAAACACCTTTTTTAGGGTTCACCAGAGTATAGAAAAGTTCAGAAAAACTTGAGGATGAGTAAATGGAGACCGTTTTCATTTTTAAGTGAACTATCCCTTTAAACTTTTTTATCTTAGTTAGATACCAAGGCAACTTTTTTTATGTGCATAATTATTTATATTTAATTTTAGTTTTATTGGCAAAAAAAAAATGTTCAGTAGTTTTAGGTAATAACAGCACTGTTAAGACGTGGTTTGAATATCAGTTAGTCATTTTTAACCAAAGATAAATAAACTATTCTTTGAGTATATATAGACTTGCCAGTCATCTGCCAACAAGAGACCTGCACTGTTTCATTTCTGTGTGAATACACATGCTTGTTCTTGATTAGATATGTGGGTTTATTCAGTAGTTATGCTGGAATGATATGCATCAGTAAGCCCGCATCTGTTTGTAAGGCAGGTGTGGATGGCCTTGTACAGGCTGCTGAATTAATTGGCCTCGTATTAGTGTTTCCTGTGTGAGCATGTGTGTGGTTTGTGCAAAAGGGTAAGGTTTTGCATAAATGTATTCTTAATTTCGTTTGGATGGTAGACTGTTTTTCTTTCTCTCTCCATGCGAGTTGATTGACTTTGAAACACGTGTAGCACCTGTAGTCAGTGCAGAGGTGCCATGTGAGGGTCTGTTCATGTAACGTTCGACTGGAAGCGTCTGTGTGACTGGTTCAGAAAAGCAGAGTAAGCACCTGGGTGTCATCACACATGTGATATTTCGCTCCTTGGGTTGCCAGGCGGGAGCCAGTATCCTTCCTGACTCACAGCATGACGGCCATCATTAAGAGATGCTGCTTCTTGTGATGGCGACGTAACAAGTATGCTCTGTATCCTGCCCATTAGAATTAGAAAGTAATTGCAGTTTGATCACCTCAGGGTATCTTTTTAAGGATCCCTTCATGTCATTTGGAAGGGTTGCCAGGCATTGATAAAATCCTCTCAGGTCATGGTGTTCATCTTCTTGGTGTATTGCAGTAGATCAAATCAAAAGTGCTTAAAAAGAAAAAAAAATTAGTAACCCTAAACTTTTCCTGATCCTGAAAATAAAAGTATCTCAGTTCCCAAGAAATTTTAATTAGCACAAATAGATACAGCCTGGATGAGTATAAAAAAAAATAATATTGATCCCAAAATTAAACATACAAAATAAAGTTTGAATGTTGTGGTCCTCAATTAGCCATTACCCTTCTCTTATTCATCAATGTAATAGAAGTTATATATCTATACACTCAAAACAAATGACAACCAATAGGCCATACTTAAACATACTTCAAATCTACTTAACATATACAATATACTTAAAGAAAAGTATAGAACAACGTTTTTCTGCCTATTCATTCAGCCTACATAATGTTTTATGACAAACGTCAATCATTCTCACCTCAAGCTTATAGTTTTGATTTGAATACATCACATACGGTTCAGCAGTTGCATACAATCATGTTTTAGCGAGCTCAAATTTCTGAAAATGTGGTACAGTCAGAACTTCTGTTGTACTCTCCTTTGGAAATGCTTTATACTGTCACAGCATTGTTTTACTTCGGCGAGTTTAATCACATGATCTTTCTGTGCTGAAGTTTTAATTAAGCCATGTTGACCTTGGATTTGAGATAATGTGAGTCTTTCATTGTGACAAGTAGAACAAATGTTGAATCATTCCTGGTTTATTCTGTGCGTGGACGCTTGCGTTCGTAGATAAAAAGAAGATTTTGTGCTTTCTTCATGTGTGAGGCCGCAGCCGCAACATTAACAACATCTACACATCAGTTACAGTCTTAATGTGTTGTGTAGGTTCATGCAGTGTCTGTGTTGTGATTGACAGGCTATGAAGGAGGCAGTCTGGTCAAGTTCCTCAAGGATATCGAGCACAGCACCGAAGTGCTGCTTGACCGCTGGAACATCGACATTGTCCCTGACGATAAGGAGGAGAAGGGCGACCCTGTGCCCTACAGCATAGTGAACAACTACTTCTCCATTGGAGTGGTGAGAACATACTCTACTTTTGCATCAATGTGCTGTTATATTAAACCTCCTCTTTCGATCCACACTCATTCATCAGTCAAAATCTCTTCCTCCCCATTAAGAGAGCATACTTTTACCTGAGGCTAAACCGCTCTTTAAAGTAATTTGTGATTAATTAAACAGTGTTTCCTCGTGTAGCATTAGAATTAATTATAATTGTCAGGGGATCAACAACATGTTCAAACTTTGCTGATGTGATTTACTGCGTCTGAAACAGTTTCATGCCTCCGACTCTATGGCACAGAATCCTCCTTCTCACAAACAGTTGCTTAGCAACCATCTTCTGTTCAAATGTTATATCCCATGTTGCTATAATTCAAGCACTTATTATCAGAGCAGTTAAATGCCGATTCAATGTTTTTGGGGGTTTTTTTTGGACAAAACTAAAATTTTCCTTTCACAGAGTAGTTACCTAATCTTTTCTACTTCTTTTTATATACCAACTTGTGGGGCAGATTATATAACAAACAAATAAGCGTGTGTGTTTTTTTTTGCCAGATGGATAGATGGTCAGTTTCTATTACTGTAAGAAGTTACTAATGTACAAGTTCCTGAAAAGATTTTAAAAAAATGACAGGAAAACAAAATTCAAAGACACAGGAGTGAATGCCAATCAGGTTATTTACATATTGGACTGAATTTCTGTTCTTTCGCTGGCACAGTCTGGCCACACAGGGGCCAGGTGAGTCTCCATGAGCCTGTCGTCCTCCCTTTGTTTAGCTAATAATTAATTTCTGTCCTGTTTTTAGAACCCGTCACTATAAATAGCAAGTCTGCTTTCATTTCTGAAAAATGTCCAATATTCTATTATAATTAGCTGAATCCCAGGTGTGTTGGATGACTGCTGTTTTATCTCGCTGAAATGTGCCAAGTAGTCAGGCCACATTTAGAATGGCCAGAAATAGTGGCGCGTCCTGAAACGGGCCACCTGACCTGGTTGAAATGGGTGTGAAGAGTGGCAGGAGGCACATACGAGCTTTACGCAAGGTGGCATGGAGGAATGCGCCACTTCAGAGCTGTTATGTAACTCGGCTTAGTGTCCCGCTGTCTCAGTGTTCATCAGCCAATGACACGGACCACATAGAGTTATTGTTGTAGAAGCCTTGAGAAATTGTTGATGGATAATAAATCTAGCCTTCTACCTCAATAGGATTTATATAATTTATATGTAATGATTAACAGACCAATACCTTATACCTCCTGTACCTGAAAGTCTCTTATACTCACTATTTATTTGGTAAAAAATACAGTTGGGATATCATAAAATGCTATTAGATTTTAACTGTTTTTTACTGCTTTGTATTTGTATTTAATTTTTTCACAGTACACTTATTGTGTACATACATGTTTTTACACTTATATTTTTTTTAAATACCTATCCCCCATTTTCACCGACAAGGCTTAAGCTAGTCTCAGACTAAATTGCATGTTTGAGCTGTCTCAGATGAAAGTATCTTGCTCTGACGTATCGTCATTGTTCTGTGTTAAGATGCACACCTGTAATATTTTCTTATAAGGAATTTTTGTAAAAGTTGCTTAAATTTCTTAATAAAACTAATTCCTAGTCCTGGCTTAAGCTAAGCCCCGTTTGTGAAACCGGGCCTATATGTAATTAATTTATGTAATTACATTTAGAATTACACTGTTGACCCATCCCCTACACCTAGAATATGGTCATGTAGAATATTTGCTTTATAAGTAATAATAAACAGCCAATATGTTAATAACAGGCATACTAATAACCAACTAGTTAGTAGTGAGAATTGGTACTTGTTACCGCTTGTGTCAGTTCAGATACAGAAAGACGCAGCTGTTTGTTCTGCTCAGGTTTGTGTCAGCCCATCTGATGATACAGTGTGCTAGTCTGAAGAGGCTGGGTAACATGAAGGAGTGCTGACTGTGAATGGACAATGGCCTATACTGTGAACCCTGAGTCTTGTGATGGGGGTGGACTGACTGTGCCATGTGGGTCCTTGCGTGGCTTGGCACTAATGCAACTTCTCACAAGACAGCGAAATATTAAGAACTTTTTAGGTTTTAGGTTAAAGGGTTAGTTCCTTCAAAAATTAAACATTCTGTCATCATTCTTCCTTGCTCTCACATGGCTCCAAACCTTTATGATAACACTTTATGATAGCAGAGTGTTATTTTTTTTTACTGTCCCTCATAATATACCTAAAAAGTGTAAACATCTAGACATGTGTTTATTGTTGTAATAATGTTTGGTGGTGCTATAGTGGCTTCAGATTTAAACTATTTCAGATATAAAACTCTGTCATAACTGACTATTCATGAATGAATGATAGCAGTGCGGTACCTAATAATGCATTCTTTGTTGGTTGCAGTTGATTGCATTTCAGCGTGATGGACTGTTCTGAGGAAGCAGGCGATATTGTAGGGGCCTTTGGTGTCTGAAATCACGATGCTGTGGTGTATGGTGCAGTGTGGCATGGCACTGGAGCACAGGGACAGGGTGCTGCGAGTCCAGGAGGACAGGACAGATGGCTCTGCATTGGGCGCCACTGACACCTGAGTAAAGCAGTGCCATGACTCATGCACTGATGTAATCATTAGTAATGCTGTTTCAGCCTTTAACATTTTCCAGTCACTATCCATAGAGGTTGCCATGGCGTTTGTTGTTTTTAAGCCACTATCACCAGGGTTATGCATTTTATAATTTGTGACATTTAGAGGGCTTATATTCTTCATAGATGACTTAAATCTATGTGGAAAAAATGTTAAAGGCAGGTGCACGTCCAACCAAAAATTTCAGCATGAACTGATCCTGATGCTGTTCCAGATCTGACATTCTTTCTTCTGTGGAATACAAACAGATTTTTTTAAACATCTTTGAGTCAATATAATGCTTATTAAAAATGGATGGAACCATCAAAGTTGACTTTTCATAAATCTAAACACTAAATGGAGATGATGTAAGCACATTGTGAAACTTGTGACAATCCTCTGTGCTTTCTTATCCCTGTCATGCTTCATAGTAGCATTTGCGAAATATACCAGTACTGAAAAGGTATTACAATGAGCTTTGCATATCCTTTTGTTTGTTAAGTGTTTCTCTATTATTAATAACAACATTAACATTAATGTATCATTATATAAACACCCTTGTCCAGTGAAAGTGTTTTTTTTTAAAGGGTCACAACACCCTAAAACACTTTTTTTGAGTTGTTTACAGAGATATACATGTTGTACATTGCTTAAAACAGTAATATATGTCACTAAAAATGTTACAAAGTGGAAATTGGTCATTTTTG
>JAUCNO010001888.1:8773166-8792055 GCA_032353835.1 Enteromius viviparus
CATAATTTAATATATAATTATATATATATATATATATATATATATACACTGATGTTTAAAAGTTGGAAAGAGTAAGATTTATTTTCCATTATTTTTTTTATATAATATTATGGTGGGGTATCTTAATCATCGTCTTAATCATAATTTTTTCATTCAGAAAAGATACATTAAGTGAAATACACAAAAGTAACTAAAGACATTTGTAATGGTAAAAAAAATAAAATTTCCAATAAATGCTGTTTTTTTGTCTTGAGTCAACACAAATATTAAGCAGCACAAATGCATAATGAGTCATAACAATTAGCAGAAGTATTTCTTGGGCAGCATGTACAGTACTGCGGTCCTATTTATTTATTATTTCCTGTATACAGAGCTCTGCTGTAAAACACTGGATGCTGGGATTATATAAAGATGGATGACAACCACCGTCACACAGTTTTTCGCATTAGAGTGAGAACCTGTCACGGCAGCACAGCTTTTTTAATAACTTTTAAAAATAAGTCCCTAATGACTCATACACGAGCTGAATTATGGAACCTGCCTGGCTGAATTAACTAGTTAATGTTTTGGTCGTTTATAATTGATGCACCTAGATTCCCACGCCGCGTTACAGAGCGATGCCAAACATCTTGTGGTTTCTCCACAGTGCAGGGTTTGTAGATGCAAGTTGCAGTGAGATGTGGCTCATTTGCAATTTATCTTTAATGACTGACGGACAGAGAGTCCAGAATAAGAAGAAATGGAATTATGTCCTCAGCCCATTTAAATCATTCAGTGTTTAATCCCAGAGTGAGTCACCCAGAAACACAATATAAAATACTGCCAAACCAAATGCTTTATCTGCTTTGCTTTGTTCTGCAGATTTAGAATAGCCAGCCAGTGCATCTGCCAATCTATGGCTTTCTAATGAGGGCTGCGCTTAGTGTTTTTAGGATTTGAGAACGTACTCTCAGAGGCAGCGTGCCACCAGATGGTACATAAATGATGGTTGCTATGGAGTTGCACGATTTATCCTCATCGAACCTGTTTATGTGACATGTTTCAGTCCACCTGTTATACTTCACACAGTGCTTTTAGTTTTAACTGGCACTCAGAATAGCATAATAATAATGACAAATCTGCTTTAAAATCAAATGCAAATCCCATTCAGGTGTGTTTATAGGTGCAAGCATGTGTTAACATCCAAACACATTCCCACAGTAAAGTGCAATACGCAGGGGGAATATGTGTGACTTCTCTCACCACGATGCATCAGGGAACAAGGGTGCTAATGACCACCAATGCACAATAGACCTGAGCCTCTGTGTCCGCTTCTCCCAAAGGGGCAGCCAGAGGAAGTTTTGGATTAAGAGGTGTCAAATTGCCCAATAGAAAAGAAAAAAGGCCTTTGTCTTTTCGATTAAAATAACAATGACGGCTCTGTGGACAGTCAGTTTCTCAAGCAAACAATGACAAGAAGATGAGAGGCAGGGATGAGCAAACAGTGTTTATGGGAGGTCTTGTTTCCACTGATATCATTCCCACACTTTATTTCTCTGCTTTCTTAACATTTTCTGTTGAAGACACATTTCAAAGTTTCACATTGTTTGCTTAATTGTTTTAATGAAACAGAAAAAAAAATGACAGAAAATGTAAGATTCCAGCATTGGTGATAAGAATAAAAAATCTACAATAAAAGAAGGAAAATTCAAACACTGGCAATCATCTTCGGAAAGCATGTTAAGATATTTTAGATGAAATTCTGAACCTGCATAGACAGCAACACAACTGACACATCTAAGGCCCAAAAAGGTGGTAAAGACATCATTGAAATAGTCCATATGACATCAGTAATTTTATAAATCACGATTAATTGCATACCAAAAAAAAGAAAAATGTATGTGTGTAATGTGTATATTTTTTTTATGCATTTACATGTCTATATTTATATTCACATAATAAATATATTTAAGTAAATATATTTCATATATAAATAAAACATATTTTTCTAAAGTATATACATAAGTGTGTGTATTAGGATAATAAATATATACAGTGCACATTTATATATTATGTAAACAAAAACTATTATGGTATTTTGATTGCATATTTGCGTTTTAATCTTTTGACTGTTATTTTAAAGTACTGTTTTCCCCACATATAATATGATAAACAGCATCATTATATATCCTGAAGACTTTTTTTAAAGCACTCAACATAAAATCTTTACTGTAGTTATCATGGTAAATTTTGTAAAACACTTCAGCTGAATTATTCGTCTTGATAAAGATTTGAACTTGACTTCACAATTACAGTATGATAGCGCTTTATATGCTTCAGTCAGTGAGGGGAGGGGGTGCATTAAAATGCATTTATTTCTGCCTCAAAAAGCCATTGATGGATCAGCAGCGTGTAACTCAGCATGCAGTTAAGAGTACTGTATTTTCATATTGATCCACGAAAAGCGTTGGGCTTTTCACTCTTGGCTATTTGAGGTCAGGTAGACGTCCCTTTTTACTTTGCAGCATGTCATTTGCACCATAAAAATATGGCATTAAACATGCCATTAACGGCTGCGCTCTGAAAGGCGTTTGTCTGCTACGGCTGTTCAATTGTCCTGCAGTAAAACGTTTTAATCTTTTTATCATCTTTTACACTCATGTTCTTTGCAGAATCTTTGCAAATATTATAAAATACTTATTTATCTTAATTTTTGGGTGAACTACTTCTATAAGAATTACTCTGTCGGTTTTTAAATATGTCAGGTCTTTATAACAGAGATTTTGATCGTTTAATGTCATTGGTTTAAAGTTGGACATAAATCCTGCATTGTGTTATACTTATTAGAGACGGAGATATGATTGAGTGAATAAAAAGAAGACCTGTTTCTTGAATTCATCCCCATCAGCCTCCAATCAACTTTTTCTTCCCGGGGTTAAATTAGTTGATTAACGTAATAAATGTCATGAGATGAGACTGTACTGTTGCGACACCTCCTCTGATCACGTGACCGACAGAGGAAAAGGCCAAATATGGTCCTGACCCAAGCTGCCGTCTGTCTGCTCAGCATCTGAGCATGTGTTTCATAACCCCTAGGAAGGTGTCTAGGTTATGTCTATGTGAGTGAGGATGTTTGTGTGCTCTGTGTGTGTGCGTTGGCCGGTTCGTTGTGTATTTTTGTGCAAGGACCGTATGCGTGTGTGGGTGTGCGTGTACGCAAATCCCTCCACGTGCACATATGTGTGTGTGCCGGGACTCAGCAGAAACCCAGCATGTCTGTGTTCTGGAACCTGTTGTTCCCTGCTGCTCCATGCCCATGGTGGGGAGGAATAAATATATGCTTCCCTTCCTCAATGTTTCTGGCTGCTGCCAATAGAGCAGCCCAACAGAACGTACCCCCTGCCCTGACCTGCCTTCCCACACGCACCATTACTGTGGAGCTGGTCACAGACAGACTGCTACCTGGAATCAGAGTCATATAGAGTTAGCTGATGATTAACAGATATAAAAACAATCATTTGTCCCCACCTATTCGTTTTATGTTGTCAAAATTATTATTTTATATTGATTTTATCAAATTAATATATTAATAATTATAACAAAAAGTATTATCATTGTTATTAATTTTGTTTAAAATGTTTGTATAAATGAAAATAAATTGTGTATATACACAGTATAATTTGAATGTTGTCAAATTAATGTAATAACAATAAAAAATAATAATAGCATTTAATGAATTCAATTTTATACTATTTAATTTAAGCTTTGTTTACAAATTGCTTTTAGTCAGATTAACATAATGACTATTATATCAATTATTCAAAAATCATTGTTATTATTATCTTTTGTGCATCTTTTGAATGATGTCAAATAAAAAAACATATATTAGTCATAATTTTAATTAATATCCATTTTATGAGAATTATCATCAATAACAGACTAATAAAAAAAAGAAATATGTCTTTATTGGATGGGGTCAAGTTATAGGAATAATAATAATAGTAATAATAATAAGTAATATTATTAATAATAATTGTATTGTTATTATTAATAATTATTATTATCATGAAAGCCTACAAAGTGCTTTTCATAAATGAATAGTCAGATTAAGAAATAGGACAAAAGATGTCTAAATTATTTAAATGTAATGTTATTATCCTTATTGCCAGTCTGTTATATTGAATTATTAATTTATTATAATATAATTTATTAATATGAATATAATTCAAAACATTAATATGAATGTTGTTGTTATTATTGTAGCAAATGTTTACAAAGTGCTTTCCAGAAACAATGAAGAAAGATTGAAAGGCGCTTCTGTAAAGGTCTGCTCTGAGCTCAGAGTGTTCTGATGGAAAGGAGTCACATTGATCTGTCTGATTACAGTAGGGATATTCACACTGAAGTCTTTCTTCTCTTGTTCCCATCACAAGAGGTTCATCACATCTTATCTTTAACCCCCAAATGCCCTCCTCCCTCTTCTTAAACTCACTCCCATTTGAGCTGTCAGTCAGAGTCCCGATCGGTAGGATAAGGACTGAGCTGCGCTGTGACTGATCGGTGCAGTGATACAGGGGCAGAGAGCTCACAGGTCAAAAAGTCATCAGTCTCTAAAGGGATTATGGGAGATGGTTATCTGGGCCGATGACCAGCGGGGTGTGTGTTTGTGTTAGAGGAATGTGTTGGTTGAATTTAAAGGTTCACTGACTCTTAACATTTACATCTTTATGTCCTGGTCCAGACTTCAAGCACAAGTTAGTCGAGAGGATTTTAGCATAACATTCTAAATCAAGTCGGCTTCTTAATGCAGTTTGACTTTTGCTGCATGACCAAAGAAGCAAGCTTTAATCTTTGCAGCTTCCTCCAAAGCCCGGAAGACAACTTTCTTGCAGGCTGCTAGCAGAACTTTATTTTTCTCTGAATCAAACTGGGGGTGGAATGGAAAGAGAAACCCGTGGCTAATTGTTTTTTTACAAGGCTTCTCGGATGGAAGTTAGCTAATGAGGTTAGGCAGCTTGACCCTGTTGAGATGGCAATGTGGGTCTAATTGTGATCTCAAATCTGCTCATAATCTCTTAATATGACAGAATGAAGGTAGCAAGTTGCTGGAGTATAAACTAAGGGAGAGGACGACACAATAAAGTTTTAAAGAAACAGTAGCAATGCTAACAACTTGACAGTGGTTCATCTGTTTTCAAAACAGAGACGCTTTTTGAGATCAAGCTGATTTTCAAACTGTTTGTGGTATATCACAACAAAACTCTATATTGTTTGTCACGTTGTATGGTATTGTATGACATTTAATTTTTTTTATTACAACTCAGTTAAATGAAGGTCAAACACCCCACTCTCAAATACCTATCTTTCTAAAATATATATTATTAATGTATAATATATATTACTTACAGTAATGCATTTGAGATGGTGTATGCATTTCTGCAATGCACGAGCATCCAACCCATGATATAATTATATGATGAATTTGACATATTAAATAATTAATAATTTATATCAAATATTAAATAAGTATTAAATGTTTAATAAATATTAATACATAGCCTACATACTGTTTAAATATTAAATGTATTATATATTATTTATAAATAATTCTTATTTTTTTTGTTATTTAAGTTGTTGTGACTGAAAGAGGAAAATCAACATTGCTTTCCAAACACTGTTTTTATTTATTCATACATTTATAGGATGCTGGATTAAGCTGTCTAATTTATTTATCATTTGACTTTAAAAATTAAATTTCAAAGCACACTAAAAAAAAGTTGGTCTAGAAACAAGCAAGTAACTCATTAAATTAAACATGAAATGAATGTGTTTGTGAAATATACTCCATAATCTCAAAAAATATCTTGTTTACAGTTTATTTAACTTAAATTTAGAGATTTAACTCGACGTTTATAGATCTGTAAGCATGTTAATAGTTGATGTCAACCTTATTTTACATTTGTGGCTCTTGTAACCTGTACCTCAGTGGATTACATGCTTTATATAGTTGATACTAGTGTTTGCTCTGTGTCCATCCCTTGTGGGCCTGGAGAAACCCCCATTGCATTTTGTCTGTTATGCAAACAATAGTGTTGTCATTATCAGCAGAACACCCCTTTGCAGGGCCTTGTCACTGGTTGTCACCATCTGATGAGTGTAAATTGCCCTGTTTCGTAACCAAAGTGAAAATGCAACACATTTACAGTGGAGAGAGAATTGATAGGGTCCTGGTGTTATAAAGTCATTTGTTTATTTTTTTCAGCTCTTATATGCACTGAGCTGAAAGAGAAGGTCTTCATTATAGATAAGTCGTACCCTTGATTTTGCCAGCGTCTGTTGTCCTCAGCTGGCTCCTCTCATTGTTAATGTCAGATTGTGCTCAGGTTGCTGATGGTGGCTCTGGTTTCTCTATAGAAGCTGGGGCCAAGTTCACTGTCACTCATGTCCTCTCACACCTGTCTGCCTCGGCTTTCCTTGTCGCGTATCAATATTTCAGAAGGCCAGGGGAAGGGCGGAGAGTGACAAAATGAACTGGCCCAAAGTCTTCCTGGCCAAGCCAGCCATGTCTTCAAGAATAAGCAAAGATTGTAATGTGTAATGTGAAAAAGTAATGTTAAAGCACACCTCATACCATTTAGTTTCACTCAAAATACTGTGACAGAGTTAGACCTGGTTAAGTATCAAATGCACTAGAGTATTTAAAAGTTTGCAGTTGCAACAAGTACTTTCAGCTGCATTTATTTGATTAAAAACATACAATTAAAACAATATTGTGATATACTTTTACAATTTTTAAAATCATTGTTTTTTATTTTAATATATTTTAAAATGCAATTTATTCCTGTGATGCACAGCTGCATTTTAGCAGCCATTACTCAAGTCTTTAGTGTCACACAATCCTATAGAAATCATTCTAATACACTGATTTAGTCCTCTAGAAACATTTATCACATTTCAAACATGTTTAACATTCAAATGTTTAATGTCACTTTTGATCAATTTAATGTGTCCTAACTGAATAATTCTTTCATTTCTTTGAAAAAAAATCTTACTGACCCTAAACTTTTGAGTGGAATAGCTTAAATTGATTGTAGATAGCATAATAGAGTTCTGTATGTTTTCCTTGGCTAATAAAATTGTAAATGTTATGCCGTAAATCATGATTCAGTTACTAAATTAAACCAAAACACAATTTTAGTACATCCATGTTATGTGTTGTTGCATATGAGGTACTTTTGGAAGTTTTTTGTTTAAAGTAAGATCCGAGAGCAGTTGTCTGTTTAATCCGTTGACAGCCCAAGGCTCTGTTCATCCCATAATATTTATTTTCACGCCAGCATTAGCATTGGGGTGTGTAAACGCAAACTTGTTTGTTGTTCCAATGATAGAGCAGCTGCACGCAGTCATTTTTTTGTTCTCAATATGACTGAGCTTGAGATGTTGCATTTTAAATCCTGCTGAACTATCGTTTTCATTTGTCCATTTTAAAACCTTATGTATTGTTTAAATGAAATTTTAAATAAATGTATTAGTTTAACTTCAAATGCTTTTTCTCTCTCTTCTCAGGATGAAGAACAAGTTGTGGTACTTTGAATTTGGCACCACCGAGACCATCTCAGCCACTTGCAAAAAGCTGAACGAATGCATTGAGGTGGAGGTGAGTTCAGGACATTTATCCTCAACAGTGCCCTGTTTTACCTGACAGCATATGTTGTAATTATATACAGCCACGTTCACAGTCTTTTAACTGTGTGTATGGTCAGTGTGTCCACTGAATACTTCATTCAACAAACTGTGATTTATTAATGCAGCTGGTTACAGTATCTACAGTAAACCTCAGGCTGCTCTTACGGAGTCAGTGTTGAGGGAACGTGTCAGAACGTCTATCTGAAAGCAAACAGTGGCAGACTACCTCTGTTAACAGTGTTCCCAGCATGTCAAAGTTTCACACTGGCCAGTTTGTGCCTGTGGTTTGACGGACATAATGAATGCAATGAGTCTCAATGACAATGAAGAGTTTTTAACTGCTATGTTCTATACTAAAGCGCTTGATATTTAGACATTATAAGTTCGCAAAGAAAAACCATATGTGAAAACTGATTCATTCAAATAGTAAAATGCCTTTGAGTTCGAAGAAGCAATCGTTTTTTTTCAAAGAATCTTTAGCTTGATTTGAAACTAAATGTTTGACTGTTTATTTTTATTAGGACGGACTTTATTGTTATGTATGTTTTTCTGCACTCATGTAGTTAAAAAATTACCAACACGGCTGCTTCGTAAACTAACTTTGATCCAGACCGAAGAGGGTTATGTTTCACAACGGTTATGAAATTAGAAGAGCTATGAAAACATCAGCAGCTGAGGAATTAGCTTTAGGAAAAAGAAAGTTTCTTTCTCCCACTCTTGTGTGGGATCTCACACGGAACGAGGCGTCTCATTATGTCGTAAACGTGTCAGCGTTTGTCTTTTGAAGTTTGTGTACTTTTCCACTGTACTTACACCCTTGGTTTGATTCAGGGTGGTCTGTGACATCACACAATACTGTACAGCGTTTCTATTTTTGGATCGCCCGCAGGCATTTTTAGACTAGTTTCACATCTCTCATGTATGGAATGCGATTGCTATTGATTACTATTCTTAATAGTTAAGCACATGAATGCAGTGCTTTTTTTATACAGTATACCTATATATCATAATTTTGGGGTCAATTACATTTTTTGTAAAGATATTAATATTTTTATTTAGCAAGGATGCATTAAATTGATCAAAAGTGACCGCTAAGATGTTTATAATGTTACAAAATTGATTGTTTTTCTCTGTCTGTGCCAGTGTGATGGCATCATTTTGGATCTCAGCAGCACGTCTCTGGAGGGTATCGCTGTGCTCAATATTCCCAGCATGCACGGGGGCTCTAATCTGTGGGGCGAGACCAAGAAAAGGCGGAATTACAATCGCATGAGTAAGAAAGTGCCAGAGAGAATGACTGGCACTACTGTCATCGATGCCAAGGAACTCAAGTTTTGTGTGCAAGGTGAGTCAGACTTTAAGACATAAACGACTGAATTAGATCTGGGCTGCTCCTGAAATGTTCTTACAACCTACAAGGTTCTAAATATAGCAGAGAGGAAACCAAAGCATGCACATCAACTGCAAAAAAAATAGCAGAGAAATGATCTTTTTGCGTTCAGTTGTTGCTTCTGGCTGTTTCATTGTAGTACGTTTAAGTGCTGATGACGAAATTGACTGAAACCTCTGATTTCCTGCCACTTCTAATAAATTTCAAATTACTGGCCATCTTCTGTAGATCAGCACACCATGTGGAGCCGTTTCATATGCAGCTCTGACTCACAGCTGCTGTGGAGGAGCCGAAAGCTTTTAACCATCGCTAATGAGCAGGAGTCTCTCCGGCTGCTCGTTACACCGATGTTCAGTCTCACTGTGTTTTGGGACTTCCTGCGTTCGTTTCCCAGAGTGTGAAGTGCTATTAGCAGTGCTAATCGTCATTTAGGGATTGCGCTATCTGTGTCAGTGCCTCGCTGAGAGTAGAGTACCAGCTTTTCCAGATCCCACACTAGAGGTTGGTGTCACCATCCTACTGAATGTTCTTCAGGGACAGTATGTCAGCACAAACGCCCTTGTGACGCCAGCCTCCGGGGCCCCGGCGTTACCATCAGCTGTCTCAGTTAGTGCTCAGATGTGACTGTGCCTCCCAAGGTCAGAGCAACAGCAGCTGTTTCAGGTGGCAGTGAATCAGCTTCCAGCTTCAGGCCTGTGTTTCGGAAAATTCTATCTTTTCCTTATAATATATAATCATGTATATTTCTTAAGCATACCAGGTGAAGGTTATTGGTTTTATACAAGACTTGCTGCATGTCTCTAAACTGCACTACAGTTTTTATTTAGCATGCAGACAAGATTTTTTATTTAAAATGTGGTACTAAGAAAATCTTTATATATATATATATATATTGTATGTATGTCTTTGAATTGAGTTGTTTTGAGGACACTGGTTCTTTAAAGGCTAAAAGCCTACCATTTAGTAGATTCTGCAATATAGTTTTTTCATGTAAAAGTTTTTTTAAGTACATTATATTGTAAAATATTATAGTTTAACTTTTTTTTACTATAACTGAAATGTAATTTAAAAACAAACAAAGCAAAAACCTAGATATTTTAGTCAATATAGAAATCCTGGCCAGGAAAAATGGCACATATGGTCACCCTACCCAATTATAACTATAAATATCAAAGTGACATCTTTACTTTTTTAATCTTTTTACATTTTTATCAAAGTTGCCTTTTCATTTGTACCATGTACCATGAGACAGAAATGTTCTTATGCAGGTCGAAACAGCTCTTCTGACATCATTTGCAGTATTTCTTCTCTGCATCATAAAGTATATGATACACATTCTATGATCAGCATCATTCAGAGGGACTGGAGTGTGTGCAAAATGTTTAGAAAAACTGGTATTTTTAAAATGTGGCCTCGCAGTGCTTTCAAAAATGGCCTCTTCTTTTAAATCAATATGAGCATTGTGTGGGCAGCAAGACCCTTGAGATGTTTTTTTTGTTTGTTTGTTTAGCTGACGTCAGTAAATGACAGCTGTGACCTATGAGAGCAGTGTCTTGAATTTAAAATGCCCTCTGATGTATGTACACACCTCTGTCTTTGACGACCTGTGTGTTTATCACTCTTTGATCCGTTTCAGTTCTCTTAATTTACAACTCTCCCGTCCCTCTCTCTCTGTGCTCTTCTGTACTCCACTGACTGAACTCACATGAATCCTGTTACCATGGAGACCCCCAGGCCCTCCTGAACTGAGGAACAGCGTAGGGATGGAAAGAGAATGAGCATTTGGGAGGGAGGAAAGAGAGTGGGCTGCTGTGAGCAGTGTGACTCATATCAGTAATCTTTAACTGGCCTTCAGGCACAAATACTCAACCAGCACTGCATACAGTAGAGGTCTGTAGCCACATCCTATCTAAACTAACTGCGATCACTCTGTTACTTAGCTAGTTGGTTAGTTAGTTGCTTTTTCCCTTTGACCCTAGGGATTGTGTGCTCCAGGGTTTCTGAAAGCTCAGCAGAGATGTAGGGGATGCCAGCTCGCTCCGTGTGTTTAGACAGCACAGGTTCCATCCACTCTGTGAAAATGGCTTGCTGTTCACAGCTGTAAGAGCATGACCTCATTTCCACCTCTCTATGGAGTGTATTTTGAGGTTTATATGAATAGAGAATTTCTCTCACTCACTCCACGCAACAATTTCCACATGACTCAGGTCCTTATGGATGTCTGCTTGTGACTGTTGCATTAGTAGGGGTGTTGTTATACTTCTTCTGCAGAATCTTTTCTGGATAGTCAAGAAGATTTTAAAGGTTTATTTTGGGCCATAATAAACAAGCATTTCCCAAATTTGGGTGAGTATTAATAGTAGTAGTTCGTAATAGCTTTTCACTATATGCACACATTTATATATACAGCGGGTAAAATAAATATTGAACACATCACTATTTATTTATCTCTAAAGGATAAAAGGATTTAGGATTTAACTTGAAATTTCACATTATGTAATTTCTGTTTTATTTGTATTTATGATTACTATAGCTTATAGCATACCTAGATGGCAACATTATTAGCCAAAATAAAAACCTTTATTAAAAGTTGAACACAGGTTTAAAGTATTCATATGTGTGGTAGCTTTGCTTTATGAAATGGCAATAATATTTAAGAGTTGATCTGCTGTGAAGTAGTTAGTAAACATTTTTCTAGATTTCTTTCTTAATGAGATTTCCTTTGTTACATGAATTTGCATTTTTATTCAGAGCAACGAGAAAATTCAAGTTTTCCAAGGTCTGCGCGCAACAAAATAAGACAATATACTAATGATTCATGTTGACATCAGTGATTTAATGTTTCGTTCAGAGTCGACTCTTTATTTTGAGAGACAATTTATAAACAGTGCTAGCCTGGCTTTCGCAAATATAAAGCTTATAGGAGTTTGACTTTGCTCATGAAATTGAATTTAGCGTCACAGGAAGTATTGGTGGGCCCAGGCTAAGACGGTGCACTTTCAGATGTAAAAATTAGATTTAGACATTCATTTAGAACTTTGTAACCCACCACATGAAAGCTGATTTTCAGAAATACATAATAGAGGCACTATAGCAGTTAGAGTTATCGCATTTTTTTTTTTTTACTAATAAGAATAAAAAAACTTTATTCTCGAGAGCTCAGCGAGACTGCATGTATTAAATTATTATAAAATAAAAATTTAAATATTGTGAACTCGTAATACATTTTCCAACAGGGGATTTCCATCAGTTTTTAGTGTCACATACTGATTTGATGCTGAAGAAATATTGCTTATTAATATTATCAATGTTGAAAACAGTGGTGATGCTTAATTTTTCTTTGAAAAACTTGATAGATTTTTTTTTTAATTAAGGTTGAACAGAAGGTTTTAAAGAATGCCATTTATGTAACACTTGTCAACTACTGACTACAACGTTTTTCTCTATAATTTCATAATTTGCTATTTATTAATAGTTATTAAAGTAGTTTTTAAGTTTAGGTATTAAGTAGGGGATGTAAAATAAATAATTATTTAGCACTAATAAATGGCTAATATTTTAGTAATATGCATGATGATATGCAAACTAATAGGTGTAACCGTAAAATAAAGTTACGATTTTTTCCCATGTAGATTTTGTAACTGTCATTTCAATTATAATTTAATGCATCCATGCTGAATAAATGTATATAAAAATCATACTGAAACCATTGTTTAGAATGATAATGTGTTTTGTGGTAGTTGCAAAGCATGCCTCAGTGAAGAGTTGTAGTTTTAACATTCTGTGTGTGTTACTGATAATGAAAAGACTATGTGAAAATATGCAAAAGCCATGTAATCACAAAACATGGCCATTTCTGGCACCCAAGTTTAGTCATGGATGGAATGTTTTTGTTGTTTGTGTATGTTAGGAGTAGCTGAAATAATAAACCCGTATTTGTGCTATACAGCATCTCCACATCTCTTATCTCAAATCAGCTGTTCCCTTTTCCTCTCTTTATTTTAGAGTCACATAGGGACATTTTGTCCTTTCACCTGCTTCCCACACCCTTGAACTCTCCTCTTTCTTTCTCTTTATGGCTCGTACATAAGTTGCTCCACCCTTCCCACAGCGATCTTGCCACACACTGCCTCGTGCTGATGGCTATTTCAGGGCACTGGGGCCGTTCATTGTTATATCCCACAAACAACAACACACGCATGCACGAAAAACACACACTCGGATCCTCGTAAACACAGAGCGAATGATTTGTGTTGTATTTCCTCACTCCGGTCGCACACGACAGGAATAGAAGTGAAACTCTCCGCCCAAAGAGCATTGTGGGAACACGGTGACTCAGTGGACGAAAGGGACGCTTTCCACTGTGGCCTGAACTGTGGCCAAAAAAGCCAATCGACAGCTTTGCTCTCTCTTTAGCAAGAGTGATGGACGTTTGAAGAGTGGCTCTCACCCATCAGGGGTTCAAAATCATTGAAGATGTTTCTGGCTCGTGGGGCCCTTTCCCATGATCTGCGTCATGAGAGCTGTGATTGTTGGCCTGCTTTGTGAGAGGAGCTTTGTTTGTGAATGGCATGGGAACAGAGGTTGGGAGACTGGCGTGCTCTTTTGCATGCAGAACGCTAGTAAACAGACTGTGTGCAGGCAGAGCGCATCCGTACAGTGAGAGTGTGATAATGAGGAGAGCATGAGCAGTGTGGCAGACTATCGTTTGGGCTCTCGTTGAACAAAACCCGCCCTGGTATGTGAGTCATGACAAGTTATGAAATGCCAAACAATGTAAAAATTTACACCTATCGTTCATTTGAGCTCGTCTTAGCGCTTCTGAAATGTCTGCCGCTGTGTGAGGCTGTTTTAAGACATGTCACAATACTGACATAATGAGAACACCTCAAATGAATAGAAGCTTGGGAATCAAGTGTGTCATGAGTAGTATGTTGTGTAAGTAGAGCAGGGCTAAAGCTATAGCTAGTGTTGAGAACACGCTTGAGAAAAAATGAGGAAATCTACAGAGTTTATAAGAATGAGAAAAATTCTAAAGAGACTTTTCTCATAAACTTCTTTTTCTTAAAGCTGCCTTTTGAAACTAGTTTTGTTTTCAAAATTTGTATAATAAGCAAGTACATGACGAATTCATTTTCCTAAACTTGTCTTGGGCTTATCATGAATCATGAATGATGGTACATGTTTTTATAGTCTGACTATTTAGACTGGTTCTGGTAGAAATCATGTTCAATAAATGTAAAACATGTACACTGGTAAATCTTAATAGTATATCTACCCATCTATTAAAACATATAGGCCCGGTTTCACAGACAGGGGATAGCCTAAGCCAGGATTATGCCATAGTTCAATTAGGACATTTAAGTAATTCTTATAAATATACCTCATAAAAAACGCATTACTGGGGCGCACTTTAAAAATAATAGCACTAACATGTTTTAAGATCAGTCAGTGCAACTTTCTTTTACTCGAAACAGCTCAGATTTACATTTTAGTCTAGAACTGGACATAAGCCTTGTCTGTGAAACTGGGGGAATGTGTGTTATCTTAACTTTATTTATTTTTATTTTTTTTAGAACATAGTTTTTTATAAATTTGATTTGACATAATAAGAGCATTCTTGAAGGGATGGTTTACACGAAAAATTACTAAACTTTTTATCTATACAACAGAACTTCCATGTTCTTTAAAATATATTTGTTTGTTTTGTGCAGAAGAAAAACGTCTCACATTTTAGAACACCTTGAGGGCAAGTAAATGATTGGATATTCTTAAAAAGGGTTTGTTCACCCAAAAAGCATAAATTCTGTCATTAATTATTGTTCCAAAACCCTTAAGACCTCTGTTCATCTTCTGAAGATTTTGGAGATTATACACTGAAACTTAAACTACGTTACTGTTCTGTGTCAGCTGTGCTGCTGTATCAGGCAGCGATGTAGAGGCGGGCGTTGATCATCTTCTGCAGCATTTAGCAACAATTTTATGTTGTAGAGTGGCACATTTAATAACCTGGCTTTACCATAAGCTGTTTTAGACCAACAAGAAAGTTTTGAGTCTTAAATGTCAAAATATCAAAGGAGTTTTGATTTCTCATTTAATGACCACTTTAAGTAAGATTAAAAAAAAATAGTGAATCTTTGTAAAATGTATGGTAGAAAAGTTTATATAAGCACAAAGAATACAGCATTGAGTATGAAGAGCTTAATCATAAAATATGCAAGTTAGGTGTGAATGAGATTTCAGGGATGAAGTTTACCAGAGAATAGTACTTAACAGGTTTTTAGAATTATGTATGCTAAAGAAGAATATACAAGAAAGCTTTAGAATTAAGCAGTCTGAAATCTTACTGACAAAGTTTTATAGAGAAGAGATCATAAAACATGGCAGAGAAGAAAGTCTTCTTGTTTAACTATGCCAGTAAAAAGTCCATAAGAAGACCTAGGGAATGATGTATGCTAGAAAAGTTCAGAAGCAGCATTTCTCAGTGCGCAGGATAAGTGTACTTAAATTCCGAGTGTAGGAATGCTCATTCTGAGTGAGCCTGAGATGTAACACGGGCTGATACTGGTGCTCTGTAAACACTGAGGAGTGGCTCTCATGCTCTGTCCATGTGCCAACAGACCGTCCACCCACGCACCTCTACCACAGCTTTTGCAACCTCTCCAGCTCCTTCTGACCATCTGCCTTCACTTCTACCAGCCCAAGACACCAAAGGGACAGCACAGGCCAGAAACCACCAGAAACACAATAAATAAATCTTCTCTCCGCAATCCAACAGACCCCTTGCATACGAAAAGTTCAGAAATAGAGTTTCCTGTCTTCTGACAGCTCCTTTATAAACCTGTTTCATGGCTCTTTCTGCTTTTTTACTAATGGTATAGGCATTACAAAGCAGCTTTACACGGTGTCGGGTCTCTTCTCCAGTCTGCGAGTGCAAGGTGACCATAGACAAAGAAGAATGGTTGTCAGCGTGTGCATTAAACTACACAATGCACATTCAAGCGTTTGAACAGTGTGAGCTTCAATTGCAGGTTCACTTTTTGTTGCATTCTAATATGCGAGCGACTTTGTAAATGTCAGTGTTGAGAAGTTTGCTGACCTCAGTAGTGCTCACTGACTGTTAACTTGGTTACCTGAGAATGGTCTTGCAGTCAGCGACTGAAGTTTGTCATTTTCTATGATAAACACAGTCAATATGGATCATGCAATTTGTTTAGATCACTGTCATTTGTTCTATACCTT
Organism: Enteromius viviparus; assembly: GCA_032353835.1. NCBI lineage: Eukaryota > Metazoa > Chordata > Actinopteri > Cypriniformes > Cyprinidae > Enteromius > Enteromius viviparus. Next base: position 8,789,464 of record JAUCNO010001888.1, read on the forward strand.
CAACAAGACCCTGCTTAGCTGGGACTTAATATCCTCCGCACAATGCATTCTGACACGGTTACATAAGAAGGCGTTTGTGAGCTATTCTTAGCGCTGCCTCACTGTGATGCGCTGCCTGGAATAAGAAAGCCCAGACCTGACAGAGCGGGAAACATTCGTGTCGTGAGGAAAATAAGGCTCCCGTCAATTTTTTCCCCTCCCTCTCTTTATTATTATTTTATTTGCTGCTTTTGGGGTAATGAACAAGAGGCTGTGTGTTTGATAATAATACGTTTGCGCCATGAAACAAAAGACAAGGCTGACAGTAAATACACAGTTGAATATAGCATACAGCGTATGTGAATATATTATTACTTGTCTTTTTACAGTGATTTACAGAATTTTCGTAATAGAGGAAAAATAGCAAAAAATGACAAAAATCCCAGTTATTAAAGCACACATATGAAACACTAAACAATGGTGCTTATACAGCAGATTAAGTTTGAATCTGGCTGATTCCCAGTCATTTTTTGTCTTCTCTATACATTTAAAATCTAAACATCGGAGAAAAAAAAAGTACATAAATTTATCATTTTTAATTGTTTATTTAGATGTGCGTTTTCCTTATTTTTACCTTTAGATTCATGTAATGCACATAATGTCTTAAATTTCATTTACGATTTTTATTGTTTTATGTTTTACATTTATAAGTTAGAACAGAATTTTAAAGTCAGCCAATAGTTAGAGATCAGCCTTTTAACATCAAACATTAAACATTATATACACTGCATTAAAAAGTTTAAGTTAAAATGTTTTTTAATGTTTTCAATGGTGTCTCTTATGCTCATCAAGACTATATTAATTAGATAAAAAAATAAATAGCAATATTGTGAAATAGTATTGTAATTACTAATGTTTTAATTACTAATTTATTTATGTGACACAGCACTGAAGTTCCGTTCATTACCTTTTTATTTATTCAAGAATCCTGAAAAAAATATTACAGGTCCCAAAAAATATTAAGCACAACACTTATTATAAATAATAAGCATATTAGAGAATGATTTCTGACGGATCGAGTGATATTGAAGACTGGAGTAATGGTGTTATAAAATTATACACAGGAATAAATATAAGGTATAATAAAATAGTGTCTCTGTAGATTAGTGTGAGGTTGTTTTGGGTGTTAGAGAGCAGTTTGTCACCCACGTCACTTCATAGTGTCAGTGCTGAAGTCCTAATCTGCCCTCTTTACCTCCCTGTTTTCTTTTTACTGCTCGCTATTCCATTATACTCTCTGGGAAAACTCCTGAGATGTATAGAACTCAGGACGCATCAAGATCTTTGACATGCTTGTCAAATAGTGGCATTGTGGGGGTGAATAAAGAATACCAGGCACAGATTTCTCTGTTGGGGCTCTTCATAGCCCTCCAAGCGAAGCATACGGTTTGTTCACCTCTCAGCAAACCTCTCCTGTCTGACCTTTCAGAGGAGGAGAGTCACAATATCCCCCGGCAAAGCTGCACAGTCAGGCAGGTTCAGACCTCTCCACTTCTCATCAATCAATAAACACTTTATAAACACTGGCAGGCAGCTTTTTCTTTTCAGTCAGGTCATGACTCAACAAAAGAGATTCACAGGTCATGCCACATGCTGAAACTATCACACAGCAGTATCAAGAGGCTTGAGAAGAAAAAAAAAGTTTAACTCTCTTCAGCTACATGTCAACTAACTCACATTAGAGTATTAGTAGGCTGTTATGTTTAGGGTTAGTCAAAGAAGATTTGCCATGCAAAATCTTTAACAAAATTTGGATATTACTTTCTCTTTGAAATATGCATGAATTAAAGCTTCTCACAGATGTCCTTGTCGAGCTAGTAGGCGTTCCTGGAGTGTACAAGCGCAGTTTAGAAGTTGGCCACGTTCACTGAGGACAACGTTTGTGATATGTGCCGTGAAATTTGCTCTGTGAAATATTTAAACTTGACTGTGACTCACTGACTTATTCCCTGTGTAAATGCAATATTCACAGCTGCTGAATTTATTATTTTAACCTACAGAATCATTAACACTGAAATTCCTTTTCTTTGATTTTTCAATTTCTTTGTGTAGTTTCTGTGCTGGGTGATTTCAAGACATGTGACCTTTATAATAAATGTTTCAAATGTTTTATGCTAAATCTGGGGTTTGCTGTTAAAACTAAGCAAATTTCTTTTTAAAATTTTTGTTGATGTGAATTTTGATATTTAATGATCCTGGGCTAACAAGAACCAACAGTGCAGTTGTTTGTTATTAAATAACGGTAACAATACTGTAGCAAATTTCTGTAACCCTTTAGTATAGGGACCAGTTCTCACTATTAACTAGTCGCTTAATTGCATGCCTTTTAGTAAAACATATGACTAAAATAATATGTTTATTAGTTCTTATAAAGCACATTTTCAGCATGAATATATTCTACATTCCTATGTAAAATTAACAACTACCTCTAAAACGAATTTGTTTTATGTTTTTTTTACTTAATGGTAGTTAGTGCATTAAGTAAGGAATAATTGACGACGAGCCGTTGAATTATTAGAAAAATAATGCACACCCGAGGTGGTGATGCGGTCA
>JAUCNO010001888.1:8793111-8823252 GCA_032353835.1 Enteromius viviparus
TTGAAAATAATTGCACACCTCAGAACGTTCGTCAGCCAATCAGATTCAAGCATTCAACGGCCCCGTAGTATAACTATTGTTAAGGTGTTGCCCAAAATGTTTTAGTTTTTTTTTCTAAAAAGAATTTGTTCACTTCACCACAATTAGTTACAATTCATAAAAAGTTCAGTTTGCCAGTGCATTACATTTTATTAATTAGCAACAAATATCAGCATTTCAGGCTAAATAAAAAACATTGTTTTCTGTTAATTCTTAAAATTAAGAAATGCTGTAAAAACTATTGTCCTTTTTTTCATTCATCATTAACTAATGTTTACATGTTGAACTTGCTTGGTAAAGTTTTACCAAAATGTATGATATCTGTATTTGTCTTCTTATTTTGACCTTTAATTGTAAAACAAAGTCAAACTCTGTCCGTTTCGGATGTTATTTCTGTCAGGTCAGCATCATGTGTGACGTTTTATGGACTCAAACTTGCATCATCGGCCTTGCGCAAGCCTCTTTTTCATAATACTAAAATAAGCCAGCCGACAATTTTCTGCTGGGTTGCAAAAGTGCGTCTGTGTTCTGTCAGGTGACATTGTGAAATTATTAAACAGTGTTTACACTGAGTTAAACAACATACATTTTCATCTAAACAAACCATTGCTGCCTGTCTGGATTCTAGGCAGCTGATGGAAGTAAACATAAGCTGTTTGCAGATGTGCCTTTAAGTACATGTCACACATCAGAGACCTTTTTGTTAATGATAGACTGGATGAGCTTTGAATTTTATAGGCGGAACCGTTCAATTTGAAACATTTCTTTGACGGAACGCTCTGCACATTTGGCTTGAACTTATGAGTAGTTCTAGGTTTTGTGGATGTTGTGCATCCATCCACTGTACAGCTAGTTTAAAGCTTCAGTGATGGGCGATTAATGTGGGTTAACTTTTAGAATGGGTATGAAAGATCTATTTCATGGCTCATTGGATTGCAGTGTAGTAGAATGCGTGCCTCATTTTCAGCTTTAGTAAACTCTCATTGTAATTGATTCTGTTTTGCAAATAAAGATGATCATCAAGTTTTTAGCACTAATCTTAGATTGGTAACACACTAGCAACTGGTAGAATTCAAAATACTGTGACAAGGTTCTTCCAGGAACCTTCAAAGAATCATCAAAGAAACGACTTTGAGGATTTTTGTAAATTGTATTAAAGACAAAAAATATTGAATGAAAATGTAAATTTGGTACTTTAGATAAATTCAACCTTTTTTTAAATAATAAGGCTTTTATCAATTATTTATTTAGTGGGCTTACACCCTGCAGCAGACATGTAATCAGTTCCTGTGTGTGTGTGTGTGTGTGTGTGTGTGTGTGTGTATGGGACACTAGCTGCCATGACCCTGTTGTGTGAGATGAGAGAAAGTTAATGAGTGAGTAAAGGGATAACAATGTTCCACAAAGATTTACTGAAGCTTAGCCTGCTAGGCTTAACCACTGGCCTTTTTCCCTGTAGGTCTATACTCATTTTCTTTCATACTACCACTACTTTCATTTCAATTTGTCAGCAGGTTCTTACAGGACCAAATTACCTGAGCCATGACATCCAAGTTAACTAATAATAAATCATTTCTTCTCCATTTAGTTCTCCATCTAGAAAAAGCATCCAAGGAAAAGGTTTATGCCTAAATAAAACATAATGAAACATGAATCTTTTTGTCTTTTCAGATCTGAGTGATCAACTTCTGGAGGTGGTGGGTTTGGAGGGAGCCATCGAGATGGGTCAAATCTACACAGGTCTCAAGAGTGCTGGGCGGCGCCTTGCACAGTGTTCCAGTGTCACCATCAGGTCAGCAGTTCATGCCTGTCCACATACACATTGACAAAAAATTGAGTATAGGCAAACACTTGTGTCCATGGCTCTGAAACATCTCTCGTCCTCCCCTCCCCCTAAACAGGACGTCCTCTCTTGGCCAAAGCAGCTAGTAAATCAGACCTTTGACCTGCTGTCACTCGCTTTGCCAACAGCTCTTCCATTCTGGACCCACTTGTACTGTTGAATAATGATGTTTGTAGCGTGTCTAAACACACACTGCTCAGTCCTGACGTATGCTAATGAACCAGTGGAGACTCCTCACTTCTGAGGTGTTAGTTCTCAAGTTTGTGTTGCCCTGGCCTGCTTCGCTCCATTAAACGCTCATAATGACCCTAACAGTAAGTTCAGAATTGAAGCGAGGTGGTTATTCGCAATTTTCGCTGCCGTTTCCTCACTTGCACACAGGATCGTTCTGCCCACTAGCTAATACTTTCCGTAATAGGCATTAATAGCGCATTCATCACTGTCGTTCTCCCATGCTGTGTTGCTTTAACTTGTAGTAGCCATGCTGAAAAGACTAAACTAACTTTTTGTAACTGTGTGTATGTAGGAATGGAGGTGCTGAACTGTGTGAGTGTGTTAGTTTAGAGAGTAAGGGGCCCGGCTGGGAACGGGGCTGTGGGAACAAGACCACAGTGTTCAGATCCGTTTAGGAAAAGTGTTGTATAGGAGTCTCGTGCCCGCGATCTGCCTGGTCAGTGACCTGACCCGTAACAGTTTTTTCTTTTCCTCTGTCCTTGTCTCTCTGTCCACAGGACGTCCCGTCTGCTGCCCATGCAGATTGATGGAGAACCGTGGATGCAGCCTCCATGCACGGTCAGCTCTTTTGATTTTGATTCCGTTTACATTTCATATCTGAAACACAGACTCTTTTATGAGCCATACCAGCCAATTCAACCACGTAATTAAATAAGACTAGACATTTCACTAATGTGACTGCACCTTAAATTAAAATTGCCCCATGATTTACTCTTCCTCAAGCCATCCTAGGTGATTTTATTTATTCAGAATAAAACCATAATCTTTATTAACCCCTGTATGGATTCGCTTTATTGGGTGTTGAAAATCTCAACACCCATTCTCTGCTATTATAAAGCTGTAAAGAACCAGGATGTTTTTTGATATAATTCCAATTATAAAATCATATAAACCTAGGATGGGATGGGGGTTGGTAAATCATGGGGTGATTTTGAATTGCCTTTAAGGCTTTTACAATTAACTCCATAACTTGGTCCAAACCTGAGTTTGATTCCACACCCAAGATCTCATTTAACATTGAGTCCGACCGATGATACAATTGGGTCAATACATCATTAATTGCACAAGTTTCACCTCACAGTCCAGATCAGCTTTCCAATTGGCGTTTTCTGCCAAAAAAAACAAAAATACGACGGGCAAACATGTGCAATAAAAGTTCAAATCAGCTTTTTCGTGTTTTTCAATTCAGATTTACTTTTATGCTTTGGCAGATGCTTTTACACAGGATTTAAAATGTAAGCTTCACTTCGTTCTGTGAAGTTGCACTGGAGTAACTGCATTACTACTACATGTCGCAGAAGGTTATAAATAAAAAACATATTTTAGAAAGAGACCACAGTCTCTGTATGTTCTTAAAGTTCACAAGAAAATGTGATGTAATGTAAAGTCAGATACACCCAATGCTCAATGATAGGTTTCAGTTCAGAGCAGGACCTTTTTCTCCATTTCAGAAAATTGCCTCCTCCGGTCTGTTGCAGCTTTGTACATTCACCCATCCCAGCGAGCAGACTGTTAATTAAAACACTGTCACGTCACACCCTGCCATTGACTGATTATGTCATTAGGAGAGGGGAATAAACATGCAGCTTTCCATCTGCACAAAGCGCCAACACAATGTCCTCCGCTATGTATACATCTCTATCAGCGCAAGCGCTATAAAAAGTGTGCCGCTGTGCTTTTAGTCCTCTCTAATTTGCCCTACTGTGCAGAGGGGAATATGGGATGTTATTTCAGTTTCAAGGTCAGCTCTCACGTTCTCAAATTTGTGCCTGTTAATCTGGACATGTGTGACTTCTGTCAGCTCATTTGCTGAATGTGAACGAGACAACTGCTTAAAACAGTGAGTAATTAACAAGCAGAAGGATTTAACCAACTGTTCAGATTTGGTTGTCTTCAGAGAGTAATCTTGCCCTCTTTCCTGCAGATACGGATCACACATAAGAACCAGGTGCCCATGCTGCTGGGACCGCCACAGAAAACGTTCTTCTTCTTCAAGAAGCGCAACAGAAGTCGGGACTAGGTGTGGGACTCCAAAAATCATCCACTCTTCTAGAATCATACACTTAAGCATCTCCACCTTCCTCAGCTATATTTCTTTATCTTCGGGAGGTGGAACCCAAAGAGAAGAGACCTTTCAAACACTTTTGAGACAAATCAATACAAACACAACACTGTAATGGAACTCTAATGGACTCCACCTCCAAACACAGTCTGCTATTCACAAGCTGAACCAGTTGAACAGACCCTCTCTGAGTGTCATGACCACTTCCTGTGTCTTATCATCCAGAACGTCTTATCACAGGCTTGTGACCTGTAAGCTATGACTCAATTCCAACCAAATCCCCCCCGACCAGTAGGCCACTGCCTTGGGATCACACTGTGTGCCCTCTCCCTTCTCATAAGACGGCTCATCAGAACATACTGCCAATTTCAACGAGAGACAGAGAGGACCGGAAAAAGCAAGAGATTCGCCCAGCAAAAGGAGACAAAATGTGTTCAAGTGAAAAGAGAGCAAGAGATACCCGGGCACGATAATGTTCTTCACATGAGAGTTGGTGGTGCACATATGGACGTCACTGGGCCCTAGCAGGACCAGGGAACAAACTTTCCTACTAAAGGAGCTTACTGAATTATACATCAGTGCATGCAAAGCACTCATTCCAGTGCCTCTCCAAGGGCCTGTGACATGCTACCACTAAAGAGATGAAACAGCATACTCATCCATTATGAAGATGTTTATGAGGGTTTGCTAATAGGGATAGGTTAGTCTGGCCTCAAAGAGATGAAACATTTCAGCTTCTGGTGTTAGCTCTGGGCAGTTTTGGTGTTCACCCTCAGGCCACAAGACTGACCAGTGCAGGTTTTGTTATAGCTAGCTGGATGTTTATTTTATCCCATACTGCCCTCTAAAACAACAGTGCAAGCATTCAGTGTGAAGAATAGACCTAAGGTCTCAAAAATGCAGTACAAGTTTAGAAAACCCTTAGTAGAGAGAACCTGTGTACTAAAACAGTTTTACCAATGAGCATTTATATCGTAGCAGTGTGGCAATTTGTGCAATAATATGATGACTCTATCATGTTTTTAAGGCCAAATCAAAATAGCTTACCATTAAGTACAATTCTGTCTATTAGAATAATATTCTGTCTGTAAGGAAAATATCTTACACCAGCCTATGCTGGTTTGTTAGATCAGTTGGCTAGATTCAGAGGGGTTTGAAACTCTGGGAGACTTGCAGGTAAGCCAGCTAGACTAGCTGAAACCTTTTCACACCAACACAAATGTACGGCGCAGAAATTCGATTCTGTTTTTGCATTTGATTTATCTGTTCCAATCAATGTCAAAAACAGAAGAATGACTGAATAAAAAATGCAACTTCACTCTATGACAGTAGGTGGCGCTTACAGACAAGCGTTTTATGGAACAGCAGCACCTCAGGGCATGCGATTGAATGCGTTGGTGAGAATTGTATCGGTTGACCAGTTTTCTTGATAATGTAATCTAATCAAAAAGGAGATATTTTGATTGAAAAACTGTCGCATTGAAGCCATGTAAATGTCTCAATATGAATAGAAGCATTAATAGCCTTCAAATTGAAATATTTAATATGAAATGTTTAATAGCTTAACATTCGTCTTGGTGTGAACAGGTCTTACACCAGCTAAGACCGTAAAACCAGTTTAGGCCAGTTTTAAGAGTTAAGCTACCATTTTAATTCATTTTTATCATTACCTTTTTTAGGAACATTATGGTCACAATGGTTAAGACAAGGAATAACTTGTTAACATTTGTTAATGCATTTGATGTCCACAACTAACTATTGAAAGTATACTTACAGCATTTAACTTGATTGCTTGGTTCAATAATGTAATACAGCCTAAACAATTCATAAATATATTAGACATTAACATTGACCAGGATTAATAAATCCAGCAAAAATATTTTTAATTGTCAGCTCATAATGCATTAACTAATGTTAACATATTAAATATTGTTATATTTTGTTACAAAAAAATTGCTACATATTTTTGAGAAAATAGATTGTCTCCTCACTGTAGCTTACAGCATCTCCATTCAGAGGCTGAAATCGATCCAGCGCTGGTATTAACACTGAATCCTCTGGTCCTCGTCTGTCACAACAAGCTACTGCAGTGGGGTTTGATTTACTGCTGCATGGACGGAGCCTAAATTTAACTTCCTATTTCAGGGAGTGAAACACTATTCCTAATTGCAGCATGAAAACATCAGCTCGCAATTTCAGGTCGACAGTCAAGCGGGTGTGAAAGAGGCCCAGAAACGGAAGTTACTTACAGTTGCCGACAACAACAGTGACCTTGAGATCCAAAAAGTGAGCTTTGGAATTTTTTAGCCCTTCTGAGAAGGCCAGTAAAGAGTATTTAACTTCAAGATGCCCACTATGTATCAGTATTCATATAATCCAAGAGCCTTGTGTGCATATACATGAATGTGTTTAAAGGTAAAATTTAATATAGTATCAGAGATTAGCTAATGGGTCACATGACTGACTGTAGCCATCAGACAGATGTGCCTGATATAGATCAACATGCAGTGATCATCAGATGCTTTCACAGTGTGCTGTAGGGTGCAACTGTATATATATATATTTCACCAATACAGAACTGGGGTCAGATCGACTTAAAGTTCAGGTGTTGACTTTGGAAACTGAGCTCTTACCAGGGTTAGCAGGTTAACGTTCCCTTTAAAGAACACTGAACCGCAGAAGCTACGCCAGTGTCCTGAAAATGCTCATCATCTCTCCATATGACCACAGAACAGACGCTCAACTCCAGCCAGCGAGTCGGTTTATCATAGAAGTTAATGGTGGATTTGGCTGAAAGAGCCCCATTGTTCATATGGTCTTTGGACAGATGGTTTATCCTGCATGACAGTCTGGCGTTTAAAGAACGGCGGTTTGGTTACAAGTGCATGTTTACAACTACTTTTCATTTTACAGTTTAGAATGATTTTAAACAGTCATGTATATATAGATATTGTTTATATTTTCTCTAAAGTTTAACCACCGCATGCCTGCTGAAACAAAGATGACAAAGATGTCTGCTTGAAGAGAGACCACGCTGATTGTTGCTACTTTATTAGTTTCACATGATTATATTTTTGGACCCTATCCAGGCCCCTTGTATCTACTCTCTGTACTTCTCCTTAATCTGTTAGTAGCATGTTCATTGTTCAAGTACCTCTGTGGATGTTCTTTGTTCTGTTTTGTATTTTGAAAAATGAGGCGCCAATGTATGCCAGTATGGATAGGCAACTGAGGAATGTCATGTCTGGTAAATGTCATTTCTAAATAATACGATGTCATCTTCTGTTTAATTTCTGTGAATAACTGATAGCCTTAACTTGCCAATACAAAATGCATTTTGCCTGGAGCAAAGACTTTTGCAATACAAGTCACTGAAAAAAAAAAAAATCTAACGATGGAACAAAATAGGGGGTGAAAAAACGAGAGGTCAACATCTGTTTTGCCGTGTTGCAATAACTCATTTTTGTTTGTGTCATCACACTGGCCTGCTCGCTCTCAGAGAAGAGTGGTGATAGAGAGCGATGTCCGGCACATCATAAATGAGCTCCATGATGTCTCTGACACCACATATGTCTTCATTTGTGGACTGGACGTCTTTTACCTATTATTTGTAGCTGTCCTAAAACTGTGATTGCTCAATCTGCCCATCACTGTCTGTTTTCTCTTAACAATACGATTCATCTGTCAAACCGTGCTGCCTCTTGCAGGGTTGTGCTTTCTTCAGAATTAAATTTTAATTTCAAATTCTAAATTTGAAAAAATTAATTATAATTCAAAGATCATGTGTCACTAAAAAATACAGCTTAAGAAAGTTTTGCCAAATAGAGAGTTTGTTGGCCTCATAGACAACGATGGATGGATGGATTGGAAAACATTTTTTTTCTCCAGGATGCATTCACTGAATTTGTTTAAATTCAATACATTCCTCTTCCTGTCGTTCCTATTTCAATAAAATTAGGGTGTTTGAACGTTTTCTCAAATTCAAAACTCAAGAGCGGAAAGGAATACGGTTTTGTTCAGTTCTGAATTTTGCCCAACCCTGGCATCTTGAGACAAAACCGGGAAAGATTTTTAAATACGGTGAACCAGAATCCTGGACTTCAATATAAAGAGACAATATGGGTTATCTCAGTGTAGCTCTATTCTTAGCTGGGACAGATGAGCGGTATTGAGTGCCACTGATGCAGTAGAACCCATATCAACCCTGAATGTGATGTTCTACATGTGTGCTTAACTCACAGTCTTATTCCTGCCTTAGGGTTAGTGTGGTTTGTAGCAGTCCATCTGTGTGGTTCGCAACAAGGTTCAAGGACAGGAGTACTCCTGCAGACTGAAGTGGGTTTAAAGGGTGAATCGTGCCCTTGAAAGACCCAATTAGACTCTGGTTACTCCAGTTCTTGTAAGCTGTTTGCATCCATGTTAATGGACAAAAGAGTTTTATTGAATAAACGAAGAGACTGAAGCTTTGTGTCTGGTGTGGGTCATTGGGTGGCTCGGCCGGGATGCTTACTCACCTCCTGCAAAGGCGCCCGGCACAATCCTCTACTTAATGTGATTGAATTTCAGTTCACACAATAAATCACAGATTTCTGTGCTCCTTTGCCGATGATATGAGGCTCTCTGGGGAAATACTGTGAGCTTTTAGCACAGTACTTAAGATCCTCACAGTTCTGTCCATATGAGCAAACTTTACCACTTTCATCTCAGACAACTGCTTTAGTCATGATTGCACCTGTACAGACGTGAACACTTGAGTTTCAATCAGAACATGGTGCAACTGCAAGGCATTGGCATATTGTCTAATTCAATCTTTCCAAAATAATGGGTGCATTATGTTCCTATTATGCTGACCCTGCACACTGAAGTGAGAATCCGTAATGAGTACTGGCTAGATTTTGTGGCCTCTCAGAAAATTTTACGGTTAGGGGTAAAACTGGAGATGTGTGCTCAAAGGGTATTAATATACAAAGGTGTGCACCTGGAAGGTATTGCCCAGTGACAAGCTGTCATTGTGTTGTAACCAAACATTAAATCATGCCAGTTTCATGACATACACTAAAGAAATGACCCAGGTTCACTATAAGATGAGTCAAAAAGGGGGGTTTCATGGCAACTTAACACTTTGCTAACCTTAAAACGTCAAAAAAAGTAATATGTGCTTATATAAAAATCTACTTCACATGCTTAAATCCTCAAAAACATGGCTCAATTTGCTTTAATTGCCATTTGAGCTAAACTTTTAATGAACCCAGAATATTCCTTTAAGATACTCTTTTCACTAGCAGTGCGTCACACAGTGCAATACTCAATATCAATGGGAAAATATATGATCATTCATGGGTACTATCACTGTACTCGCAGTGTCATTTACAGTATCAGATGGTTGCCATGTGAGGCTGTATGACTGTTTGTTTTCATCAGGCAGCCCTGTGTCCTCTGTGCTTGTAAATACAGCCCTGTTAGAAGAAAAATGCAGATGACACAACAAGAAGCTGTGAGCTGGGGCGAAGCCTACGCGTCTTGGGTGTGCAGAGATAATGAAGCAGGAATTATCTCTCCATGAACTATTAATAGTCATCAAGTCCCATCATGTCTCTCTTTGGGAGAGCACCAGTGGCCCGAGGCTGCGTTAACCTTCATTCCACTTCATTAACTGTCTGTACCAAGCTGATTTTACACAGTTTTCAGGGTGTGTTCTGTAATATAACACAGGTTATATGCAATAACAAGGTTTAGAAGATTTTTCTGTGTTAGATATGATAACGGTGTAGGAATCTGATTTGCTGCTCTGTCGTTCACCCTTCATTTAACTCTATTGTACATCTCCTTCCACAGATTAGCCCACATTTCCAGAGAATGGCAGGCTGCCAGAACTGTCACACTGACCCAGTCATGGGTACAAACAAGCCCTTCTCATTATCAGTGAGTGATAGCAGATCATTTCAATATTTGTTCCCAAAAAATGAAAGATATCAAAGAGATATCGGGTGCTGGTGATGCCTGTGTCAACACCACTCTTGATTTAGGAAGCAGAATAATGGAAATAGAATATGCTCTTGGCCACCCCCTTCCCACCTCCCACCACATTAGTGGAAGGTGCTATAAAAAGGAGACCCTGACAGCTCGGCAGAGCTGAAAAGCCCAGCTTTAGCAGCGTCAAGCAGAAGACACAATGACACCAGTAAGAGCATACTGCACATCTTGTTCATGCTTTCATTATGGTCCTGCGAAAGTGGGCTCTGCTCGAAAGCCAGAAGGATTTTAAAGATTATCCTCCTCGCACTTGATGCTGAATTTTTCTCTCCCTCTCTTTTTCACAGAAACAGCTTTGTTAAATATAGATTCTAGGACATCTGGCCTTGACCACAATAATACATTGTAAATCCCTTGCACATCGCAGGATTGTGTAGTTTATTGTGTAGCAGATAAAAATAATAATATTTTATTAATTAATAGTTAGATTAATTATATACCTTTTTACTTTGAGTAAAATTAATGTTTGGGCATGTTTAACGTCACTTGTTTTATTCAACAACTTAAATTGGAACAATAATGAAAAAAATCAACAAATTATTGTTGCTTATTTTTATTCATTTTTATTTTTGCTCATGAACTTTCGTAGATTTTATTTTGTAGAACTAGTTAAGTCATGTCATGTCAAGTTATGCTAAACACAGACATTCTTTACTCATAAACCTAGTAACTTACTTAAGTTACTATTCTAAAATCCTGTTGGAAATTCCACGAGGAATCCATTGCGAACTACATTAATCCTCCCTTTTTGGTTGGATATTCAGTGTTTATTATCCTTACATTATGAGCCGTTTGTAAAGTTTATTGAGACATGAAATGACCATTGATTTGTATATTATTTTACCTTATTTCGTTTCGCGCAACTGAATTTTGTTTAGTCTAGTCTAAATATATGCTCATTGATTTTTAGTGAACTGTCCTACAACTTCTGATATGTTTTGCTGGCGATTCCACTTTTCACTCTCTGGCCCTTTAAGATCCTCTGGAAACGTGCGGGGAAAAATCTTGAAAGTGAATGAAACTCAGCCATTCATAAAAATAGGACAGACGGGGCTGCGATTGGTCGCTGAGCGCTTCATACATATTCCGAGTCATGCTCGCCAATCATTGGTTTAGAGTTGTGAATGACGTGCGCTCGGACCCAATGGGCTTCCAGATTCAAATGCCACACGAGCCCAAGGGAAAACCGAGCAGTCCATTTACAAAACCTCAATCAAGTTTAGAGTGTCGGAGAGAGCGCATCTATTGATCAGTACCAGCGCACTGCATCCTTTTGGGATTAAAATCTGAAACGTATTTTTTTCAGTCCACTGCGAGAGGCGCGTCGTCTATAGGGTGAGTTTAAGCATCATTCCTCAAACATTTACACGGCGTTCAGTAAAATATCTGTTTGAAAGCGGTTGTTTTGCGCAGCGGGTAAGTTTATCGAGGGCTTGCAACTGCAAATACAGCTATCTCGCCTTGGGGGGAAAGCGAACGCCATTTTCTACAAGAGAGGGCTTATACTGTTTGGGAACCATTTTAATGCATGAAGTTTTTCCTGGCTTGTTTTGCGCCCTTGCAGTCTTTACAGAAGCTTGCGCGCTCAGCGTTAGTGACATTTATAGGTGAGGTCGGTGCTGCCTAAACAGTGTAGGGTTTTGTGAATGGAGGGCTCTCTTTATCCCCCCTCACGGATCGAGTTTCACTTCATTGAGAAAAACAAGAGACAGTCAAGGGGGCTCGGGAGGGAGGAGGTCCTCACCCTGCTCAATTTTATATTTACTTTTAAGCACATAATTTAAGACTAGGTTTATTGGTTTTATTTACGCGTAATAATACACAAAATGTGTTATGCTTTTGGAGAAGTCTTTATGTTCTAGAATAAAAATATTCTAAAGATTTAAAATAATTGTTACCTGCTGTCTTGCGTACTGGTGATGTTATTTGGGTTTTTTTTTAGTTAATACTACTTATGGTTTAAAATATGGTAAGCTTTAAAGTGCGAGCTTATTCACTCTTTGCGTAACGTAACGTTAAACTGTAACTTACTCAAACGCTTAACGTTCACCGCTGAAGTTTTCCCTTCGTTCATCAACTTTAGTCCTAAGCCATCTCTCGTGCTTTGTTTTTACATTTATTAGAATTTGTGTTAAATTAGTTTGACTAAAATTATTAACCTATTAATGTAGTTTCACTGTTTGTGTTAAGGTCTTCTAAATAAAGAATAAAAATAATATTCTTGCATTTCATTTTTTGCGTGTGTTTGTGTGTAAAGACACACCTTATAAAATGTAACAGTTTATATATATATATGCACAAACAAACATCTATTAAAATCTAATAAATAAATTGTTTATTATTACTTTTTTTTCCATTTAACAGTTAAGGAATTATTGTTCATAATAACAAAATGCATAAGTCCTTTTAAATAATAATAAAATCATATATAATTACTCTATAATCATGAAAACTGTTTTGTTGAAGCATCACAAATCGGCATGCTCCTCACAGTCACTCCATTCAAGTGTGCAGTTCATCCAGTCCTCAGAATAGATGCTTGGCCAACAATCAATTTTTTCAATGTTTATTCATGGACAAGTTATATAAGTGGAATATCAATGTAGTGTAATACGAAATGTATGCTTTCCATTTTGCTCAGTTTATCTTAATATGTTCATGATTCTTTTCAAAGTCTAATCAGCAGCACAGATGGTTGGCTTTGTTTATGTAAGGTTTACATTTATCTCTACTGTGGATTGCATTACGCAGCTCTCCCTCTCTCTCTCTCTCTCTCTCTCTTGCTGTCTGTCTTTACACATACGCTTTGTCAGGAGGGATGTTGTGATGGGTAACAGAGAGAGTAGGGGGAGGATGAATGCAAAGGATCAGATGGTTCTGAGTGTTTTGTCTGCCTGCATGCAGGGCTTGGTGTTTTGATGTGGGAGACACTTGACTGTCCAGTAGATCTACCGCATGATTCATCTGTTTATTTATTTATTTTTCATTAAAGAGAACAAGACCCGGAGAGGTCAATATAAAAATCGCTTTTAAGCGACGACCCTTTGCTGGGAGCTTTCTTGAAGACCCAGGTGACATGGACGGATTTTATGACCAGCAAGTACCATTTATGGTCCCACCTAATGTAAGTAAATTTCTGCTTTTCTGTGAATGCATATAGCTAATGGTGTTTTGTTTTTCAGCAATAAATTAAGCAATACTGACCATAAGTGTTTTTCCACAGCAAAAGTCATTACAAGTGGAGGAACCGTACAGCCGAGCAGTTAACGACAGAAAGAGAAAGTTAGTGGAGACTGAACTCGCTCAGGACACAGAGGGTAATTTCAACCTAATGAACATGACTAATGCATGTTTAGCAGATGGACCTGATTATTGAAATGCATTAACAGCGAGAGAGAAGTAGTTTGACTGATGCTGTGATTGTTAAAGGCTGCCTTTCGTTTATCAAATGCTTGGATCATAGTGGGTTTTCATGTCTTGTCTTCGCCTGTCGTCTGTAGAACTTTTCCAGGACCTCAGCCAGCTGCAAGAGATCTGGATCGCAGAAGGTTTGTAACATTGTTTTTTTCATGCATGTCATTTTTGCTTTGTCATGCGACTGCCATTTATATTTCAGACTCATGAATATTTCTTATGTGCATGTGGAATATATCATTTCTAAGTGATAAACTTTGTCCCAGCTGCGGTTTATTTTTAATGATGCTCTAGCCATTTAATTTGGTCCATTGCACTAGCTTTGCAGCAGTGTTTAAAAAGTTGGCACTGACATGGCCGTTCATTTTTCGATGAACAAAAAAATCCCTAAATAAATGTTGTCTGACAAATTGACATTGATCTGCGGATTGTTTATCAGCAGGGAGCATTGTTTGCAACTCTTTCATGCTCTCCAATCTCTCTCCACAGCTCAGGTGCCCGATGATGAACAGTTTGTTCCAGATTTCCAGTCAGAGAGCTGTGAGTACCTTGAGATGTATTATTTATTCTCCTTGGCAGTGTACTTTGGATTCAGTCCAAGAGGGCTAGGGAAAACGACAGAGGCTGAACTCTTGGAGCTATTTATTATTCATCTCTTGCTCAAATTTAAAGCCAAAGTTTCATGGGAAACAAAGGAGATCTTAGACTAAGAATGGTGTAGAGTGGCCAGACAATCTTGTTGATTAGAGTTGCTGAAGATGCCGGCAGTCTTAATATAGTGCATATTAGATATTTTAGCATGCATTAACTTTTAAATTAATTGATTTGCTCTTACACTTGGTCAGCGGTGTAACATCCCCACACACTCGATCCATATATATGATTTTATAAAGGCTTAAAGGGTCTTTCCGCTTTTCATTCTTGCTTGAATCCTCTCAGCCAGAAACCCCCACAACTACCTATTTTTTTCAGTGAAATCAGCCGATTGGTATCAGCATCACATGATCCAAGCTCATAATCAGATTTCACACTTTCATGCACTCGGTTCAGCCTCTGGAATGGCCCGGATTCCAGTGGGAAGGGGGAGAGGAAAAGGCTTCCCCTCACGACCTACCTAAACCCACCAAATCCACAACCACTGAAGATCTTTTCATTGAGGGTTCTCAGTCCAAACGCACCCAATTTCTCAGCCTGGCCGCAGGATTCAAAGCCAAAGCAAATACTTGAGGAACGCTCAGCAGAGCATTTTATGTTATTTTCCCCCGGTTCGGCCTCTGAAGTTTGTTTTTGTTTTCGTCTGATGTTGAGGCTGAGAGACAGGGTGTGTACAAGGGCATGCGTTTGGGTGCAATTTTACATGTCAGTGTGGCGTTACTGAAAAGCATAAGAATGTCAGGAAGATTTCTGACATGCTGTTTATAAAATCGGTCACTTTTTGAATGTGAGCCATAGGTTTCTTCACATGGCATTCCAATGCAAACCTTTCTTACAGTCTTTTCAGTATCCAGGGGTCATCTGGGCGTCACATGGCACCCCATGCCCTCCTACACTTTCCCAGTAGCATATCAATGGGCAGTGGCCTCTTCTTTAGCAGTAACCTCAAATCTTTTCACTTCTTACAAATTGCATATTTTGAATGAAACCTCAGAGCTTTTTGTCCTTTGAAAGTTAACCCCACAAAAATTTTATTGCAGCACAAATTTAATTAAGAGATGTAATCCACATAAATAGAGCAGGTTAACCCAAGTCTTCTGATGGACAGGTTTTTGTTCAAACATAATAATCCCTGAGCACATCAGATGTGCTCATTTTCGGTGAACTAACACTTTAACAAATGCTTTCACGTGCCTACCTTTTGTCTTTTTGAATACAGTCTGGGTGATTTATATTGCTAGACTGGTGTGGATCTAGTTGCGCTGGCCATTATGTGGCGCCGGATATGAGAGCTTGATGCAGAGATCCAGGGGCTAATGGTTACAGTGCGGGGAGGAAAATCATTCACAATCATTGAATTACGACCACACTGATTCATGAGTATTGACTCGGCTATGATGGAAATCTGAGGGGAGCGCTTTGATTGCATGTGTTGTTCTGCACCATGATACTGATGGGATGAACGAAGAGCTTTTATGCCTCGCAGTCGATTGTCATTACCCGTGAAATATGGCAGTTTAATGGTGGAGAAGAATCTTCTTCTGAGGCATTTCACTGCACTTCTGTTGATGTGTTCGATTGGACACTCTGCTTCATTAGAAACATCTCCATCTGCTCTTTTTCTCTCACAGTGATGTATCATGGCCCACCACCGGTGAAGATCAAACGCGAACTGAGTCCCTCCAAAGAGTTGTCTCCCTGTAGCCAGGAAAGAAGTCCCATGCCGTATGGAGAGAAGTGCCTTTACAGCTACAGGTACTTTCTTAGATATGCGTCTCAATGTCATTGATATCTTCCTGTCAGCATGATGACTACATGTCTTCGATTTCTTCAATACAGTGCCTATGAAAGGAAGCCCTCAGCTGGGTTCAAGCCATTGACTCCTCCCTCAACGCCTGTCTCACCATGTGTCCCCACCAACACTCTGGGGACACGTTCTCTGCATGAACAGACTCCTCCTCCCATATCAAACTCAACATTAGGGCAGCGTCTCCTTCATGGGCAGCCTTCAATGACCAAGACCACTCCCAGCCAACAGGCTCTCCCTCACCACAGCCAGAGCCCACCTTTTGCAGTACCCTGTCCACCCCTAAACCGTGACACCCACTTCAGTAATGAACCTAGGTGAGTCTCTACATGGTATCAGGACATTTTTAGTTTTTTATATATATATATATATAATGTATGTATGTGTATATATATTAAAACAGTAATATTATATAAATAAATACAAGAAAATAAATACAAGAAAATATGAATTTTTAAGCAGTCATTAGTCCGGTCTAAAGTGTCACATGATCCTTTAGAAGTTTTGTAGAAACATTTTTTTAAGAGTTCTATCATTTAAAAATGCATTAATGCATAGAATGCATTTTTTAAATGTGAAAAACATCTGTAGCCTTATTTTACAGAAATGTTGATGTTAAAATGTCTTTTAATTGACATTTTTAAACCGTTCGGTGCCTTCTTTCTAAATGGCAAAAATATTAATAATTGACATTTGGTAGTGATATTAAAATATATATGACAGATTACCCTTGAGCGATGCTCATTTTATTTGGTCAAAAATGTGGTGTACATCACTGCTGGGGGGCTCTAATAACATGACCCTCGTGGGAATAGATGGGCTGGCATCCTGCCCTGCCACCTGTAGCTGAATTCCTGGGAGCTTTGCTGGAGAATGTTTGGCACATCATTTACAGCCTCTAGCAGAAGAGTCTGAAGTGCTACTGCTAAGCTGCTTTATTTATGCTTTGTCACATGACTAACACATCTATATTTTAACATGCTGTTTGTTCATGACTTCCTTGTATCATAAGCAGCTGCTTGGAATTAACAGTAAGTGCACTGTGTGATTTACTCAAGTTGTTATTGTATTGCAGGTTTCAACGGCAACTTTCAGAGCCTTGCCTTCCATTCCCACCTTCTGACACCCAAGGAAGACCCAGCTTCATGCCACAGGTCCCCAGCACTTCACCAAGAGATGGAAGGCCACCTTACCATCGCCAAATGTCTGAGCCCCTGGTTCCTGTCCCGCCTCAGGGCTTCAAACAGGAGCTCCTAGACCCCCGCTATGCTGAGCAAGGTGTTCCCAACATGGGCCCATCCCAGTCTGCCTTCCACCCGATGGCCATCAAGCAAGAGCCACGAGACTTCTGCTTTGATTCTGGTGAGGATTTCTTAGAAATGTATTCAAGTGTTCACAATCTGCCTGGGCTTCTTGAGAGCTGTCTGGGTGAGGGCATGGAATGTATTTTGTGTGCTTGCACGGGCCTGTGACTTTTAGCGTTGTTTAGTGAGGTGTATACGAACAAAAGCATGCACACATGCAAACCTTGAACCTTTGCGTGCAAAGAGAAGACATTCTGAGAAGGCTGCGCTCCTCAAACCTAGACATTCCATAAGTGCAGCGTTCTTAATAAACAGGGCATGTCAATTTGAAATGCTAAAATATCACGTCCTAGACGCTGAAAGAAGTTTTTAAAAGATTGCATTAAGAGATCAAATGTATGGGGGTAGTTGTTTTTTTGTTTTTGTCATGTATAAGCATAGGGTAACTATGCTTCCTGATCCATGCATTCAGCCTTACGCACTCTTTCAAGTTATATACTATCCCTCTAGGTTTATGTTTTTAGGTTAGTGATGTAATTCCAAATCCTCTTACAATCCTTGTTATAAATGTGTATGTCACGTATTATATTTGCACGGGGGCGGCTGACAGATGATGCATCTGATGCAATCAATGAGGATCGCATACTTAAAGTGAGATAGGAAAGGGGTGGAGTGGCTTGCTGAATCTCCAGGACACACAAGGACAGAAAAAACATAATTGTCATGGTCCAGTATCTCCACACGCCAGCTAATCCTATTTGGTGACTCAGTGCTCACTGCTAATGCCGCATGTTTCTTTGGTGTGTTGATATGAGCTTAGCCAGCAATACCAGATGTGTGAGACTGGACATTCATGGCCCAGATGTTCCATCAGTTTCAAATAGGCCAGAATGACAATTGTTCATCATCTTTTTAAGGAACAGACAGTGTTGTTTTATCATCGCTGAGTACTGTTATAGTTTTTAATTAGTATTTTATTTTTTATTTTTCAGCTTTGTTGCATGAACTGCATGAAAAATGTTTCATTATAATTTGAAATAAAATTAGAGTTTGAGGGTTTTCTTGTAGCTTTTTGATATATAAATGTTGTTTCAAACAGTTACTATTTTTTTATGAACTGCTGACTCATTTATCATTGGGAATTTCTTATTTTATTAATTCCATGTATGTTATTTTTCAGAAGTGCCTAAGTGTCAATCTTCATTTGGGAGAGCAGCAAGCTTTTACCAAAACCATGAGAGTAAGTGGCATCACCGTTAAAGCATATACTACATGACTGCAGCTCCAGCTAAAATCATCTTATCCTGTCTTAATCTAACTGTGTCTTTGTTTGTTCTCTCTGCCTGTAGACTTCTCATTTGACAGGGATCAACAGTTGTATTTCGACGACACCTGTGTGGTTCCCGAGAGACTTGAAGGTAATATTTCACAACAAGTAATGTAGTTTTCAAACCAAAGACTAGTTAATGGTCAAATGGTCATTTCATTAGTTGTCGAGTGCATTGTCTGCATTGAAGAGATTTACCAGGGCACCTATTTCTTTGAAGAGAGAGCTAGTACTGTGGTGTGAAATGAAAACTTTAGCCACATTTGTGTTGGAATTTCTCGCCTGCTTGTTCACACTGCTCTAGGCAAACTCTAATCGGGGTAATTCTTGTTTCTGACAGGGAAGGTAAAGCAAGAGCCCTCTGTGTATCGGGACGGCCCACCTTACCAACGCCGCGGCTCCCTCCAGCTTTGGCAATTTCTGGTTACGCTGCTGGATGATCCTGCCAACGGTCATTTCATTGCCTGGACAGGACGTGGAATGGAGTTCAAACTTATTGAGCCAGAGGAGGTGAGCACCAAAATTCAGTCTTTTTCGCTTTCTTTCAGGCACACACACACCATAGCCCTGTATGTCCTTGCTTTCTGTAGCTGGGTTTCTATTTATGTATTTTCGTATAGATGTCCAAAGTTTGACTCCTTGAGGAACTTTCCCAATCAGCTCTGCCACTTTGCTTTCAGTCCACGCTCTCCTGTAACCATAAAAAAAAAAAGATTTGAACTGCATAGACCTCCACGTTTTAATAAAAGACGTTTACACAGTTTGTTAATTAAAACACATTTACAGAAGTTCCCAGATGCTAAGGTAATCACATGACTTGAAAGTGCTCCTATTATGGGTTATGAAAGGTCCCTATTTTGGAAGTTCCCAACAACAGCTTGACAGGCATGCAAGGTCAAAAAAAACTTTCATTGTCTTATAGTGTGCATTTGTTTTTCACCATATTTTCGACTCCCTAACTATTAGTTTAACGATTAATTTTTCTAAACCTCTCCTTTACATGGTGCTAGTGATTGGTCTCATTTAATTTTCATTCCTGTTATACCTGATAAAGCAGCATTTGTGAGAGCTGCTTTGTGTACAGTGTTACAGAAGAAATGGCTATTTTTACCACTCCAAAGCAGCACCTAGTGGCAAAGAATGAATATGCATTTTTATTCAGACCAAGGCGGGCACTATGCTTCTGTTTCATGTTGACTTTTAACATGAAACAGCTTGGGATTCATTTTAAAAATGACTCGTTTCAATGATTTAAAGTTGACTCAAGAGACAAAGACTTTATACACTGTGCCCTTTCAGATTAAAACTTGGCAGGATGTTTCCATTCACTTAGAGCTGTCACAAACTGCATGTAAGGTCGTTTTCAAAAATCCATAGTAGGTGCACATTTTTTTAAAAGACCACAGTGGATTTCAGGGTGCTAACAACCAATTTCTCTAAAAAGTGACAGTGTACTTCTCTTAAACACATTTTTTGTGATGCCAACTAAATTGCAATGGATAATGAAATGACAATGTTCATCTGTGTTTCAGGTGGCCCGGCGCTGGGGCATCCAGAAGAACCGACCAGCCATGAATTACGACAAACTCAGTCGCTCACTGCGCTACTATTATGAGAAGGGAATCATGCAGAAGGTAAAGGCAGGTTCACGTTTCTTTTACTCTATGCTCTGCTCATAATCACAACAGTTGCAGTAGTTTGTCCACTTCTGAATTTTTTTGGTATAATCTAATGCCTCTTTTCTTCTTTCAGGTCGCTGGCGAGAGGTACGTGTACAAATTTGTGTGCGATCCCGAGGCCCTCTTCTCAATGGCCTTCCCAGACAACCAGAGGCCCAACCTTAAAGCAGACCCTGATGGCCTGCCCGGAGTGGATGACGACACACTTCCGTTGGCGCACTATGACGAGGGGGCTTCTTACTTGGTGGACGGTGGCGAGCAGTGTGTTGCTGGGATGCCTTTCCCTGACGGTTACGTCTACTGAGCCTGAACTGCTGATCTGACTGAAACACATCTGTCCCTATTGCCTCGACTCCTTTTGAACTGTTGCCCACTTCCAGATTAACCCTCCCAATCATTAAAAAAAGAATGAGGAGAAATCTGCGAGCCACCTTTTCTCAGACGAGAGAAAGGTGTCAAGGAAGGGAGGAAAGCTGGCTTCCCACGCTTAAACCTTCCTCGTGGCAAACGGTCACTGCCACAGAGAAGAAGAGGTTGAGCTGGAGCCGACCGGTGCCGAAAGACTGACAGATCTCACTGCGAGAATTGTAGCAATTCTGTTTTTGACAATCTGCTTTTTTTAAAAAGAAAAATTGGTAATGAATTAAGAAACATCCTCACAGACAAAAAAATGCAGCACTATTTAATAGTTGCCTTTTTGATCCGAATTAATTTTGTTTTACCTCCAAACCACGTAGACAAGAAGTCAAAAGGGCTTTATTTTACAAGGAAAAAAATGACCCATTTGTTTCTTCAGACTTGTTAAGACTCTTTAGAAAGCTGGCTTTTATACAACACTTTTTGTTGAACTAAATGTGGACAGCTTTAATTATGCTGAGGAATACAGGACATGTTCTTTTGCATTATTTGGTTTTGTTCTGAGTCCTTTGTCATGTTGGTTTTATATACATTTTTTGTTTTTATGCTGGTTAACCCAGGGGTTGTTGATTTGAAGTTCAACCAGAGGCACTCTTAGTATATTTAGTCAACTTCACAGGACTGTTAACCCATTTTATATGTATTTCTGTATGCCTGTCGCTATTTAATTTTAGTTTTCACTTCCCAAAAAGCCAAATTATGAATTACAGAGTTTTCTCACTTGACAACATTCAAAAGGGATGCACTAGTCAGACTTTCTCCATGCTTTAGTGTAAGTAAAGGTCGAACAACATTTAGTCTCTTACATAATTATTATTTTTGGCATCATTCTATATTTTAATGCACCAGGAAAGCAGGAGTATCAGGGCCTTGCATGCAATAAGGTACAAGAAAAATACATTTTCCTGGTCAGCTCCTCATTGCCAATCTCAAGTTGTTGAAAGACCACTGCTTCCTTTTGCATGACGTATTCAAAGATCAGCTGTCCACTAACATATCGCTTGATGCTGGACAAAGAAGAAATTGTGGAGTTCTCTGCATGTGCATTACAAAACAGATGCCTCTCACCTTTGACGTCTTCATCCTCAATGGTGGTGTTGCTGCTGTCTGAAGATTCCTGCAGGACAGATCAAAGCAATCAGTGTCTGACCTTACAACTTCACTCACACGCACACACACCAACTCAACATTTACTCAACAAACAGCAACTAACTCCAGTAAGGCACAACCAATACTACAACTGAGACGAATGGAATAATCATCACCACAAATGCAGTCATACATATTACACTTGAAGTGAAGGTATAGACAGGTTTTATCTCAGGCTCAGCCACCTGGTGAGGCTGTAACACAGGCATTCAATAAAACCCAGCTCTTGTGTTGTGCATCGCCGTGTCTCTTTCCCAGATGGCAGCATTGAGAACGCAGCTGCAGCAGCCTGCACCCTCCTAACTGCATATGCATGTAACCACCCACACACACACACATATACACACACACACACTTAATAGCTTGCATTTAGCTTCTGATGTATTACAAATGCAAATGAGCTAGCCCACGTCTGCTCGTATTTCTCTCGATGGGTTCCCGTGGGCGAGTTATCGGCTCACCGCAGGCAGGGTCTGGGCCGCCGTAAACGGACTGTCAGACTTCAGCCAGCTGTGGCCATGCATAGGCGGCCAGAGATCAGGGGAGAGGAGCATTATGGAGAGAATATACGACACGTTTTTGGTAAAAATAAGAATGTGTGATTTAAGTTTTTCTTAATATTTCAAATAGGTTTTTATTTCCAGATTTACGTTTTCTTTCATTTTATGTAGGTTTTTTAATACATGTCTAAACAGCTTTTATTGATTTTTATATTAGATTTTTTTCCTTTTTTTAGTACATTAAGTTCAAACAAAAAAAAGCCGCATTCATATCTACCTAAAATATTGTGTCTGTGTGTGTGTATATATATATATATAATATATATATAAAATATTTTTTTTATTCAATGTCATGTTTGTTTTATTTCAAGTAATATTTTTAATAAGTAAAATTTTTATTATTTTAGTAACGATAAAAATACTTAAATATAAAGTTCAATATAATAATTGTATTTAACAATGCCAATAGCAAAGTAATATTTTTAAATGAACAATTACGCTTAATCACACCCTTGAAGTCGACATGTAACAATAATAATAATTGCATTGCATTTAGGGCACACATATTTACCATTCTATTTTTCTTAGACAAGCTATGTTTAGTTTCAAACACAACTGAATGAAAATGTTATGGCATAATTCAACAATTTCTTTAAAAGAAAGCAGCTGATAAAATGCTTTGAAATGACAAAAGTGACATATAGCTGAAGTAAAAGTTTACCATGTTAAAGTTGAACTATATTTGTGCTTAAAACCATGTATTGACTAACAAAAGACAAATGAACGCTCCGTTTCAATGTTTAACACTGAACACAACACTCTCAACACTTCCCATCCTAATACTACTACACGCTCACTCACAAACCCAAAACACCACCCTCGCTCACACCACAGAATCAAGAGACTGGCAACAGACGACAGAAGCAGAGAGAGGAGAGGTAGGTGGAGGATGAAAGAGAAGAGGATGGGGAGGGAGGTGCAGAAGATGTACCTTGATCCCATCCACTGGGTTATGGATAACAGTGGTCTGAGGCTCCTAAAGAGAAAGAGAGAGAGAAGAGGAAGAGGAGGAGACAGCGAGAGAGAGAAAAAGAGGAGCAAAATGAGATGGAGGTGAGAGATGGCAAGAATAAAACAAGTGTCAGCAAAAAAAAAAAAAAAAAACAAGAGATGGGGAGAGCAGTCTCAGTTAGAGCGAGAGAAAGAGCGAGGAAGTGGATGGAGGTTATTAGTCGCTCAGAGGACAGCCCAAGGTCAAAGCCCAACATCTGAAGCCAGTCCAGAGATGTGAACGTATCTACTCCCAGCTAAAACACAGCAAAGCTACAGATACAACTTTTAAACAAGTGCTTTCATTTAAAAACAAAAAATGCATAGAAATCACAAATACATTGGTTGAGGAAAAACAAGCTTCAAGGACTGTGAAATGTGCTTAACAAAATTACATTCTCTCTCAGAAAAACAACCAATGATGCTTTTTAGGCTTTTTTAAGAGAAGTTATGCTCATTAAACAAAATAAAATGTTGAAAAACTCGAGTCACACTTACATAATGTGTCTGAACATCACTGCATTACAGCAAAGTTTCCCAAATTGGGGTTAATAAGGGAACTTAGGTAACCTGGCAAATAGTTTGAGAATCCCTGCATTAAGTAAAAAAAAAACAAAAAAAAAGCTAAATGTTTTCAAGCAAAATGTTTAACCACATAAATAAATAAATAAATATCCTAGCTGAAATATATGTATATAAATGTAAATATTGTATTTTATTTTAGGTAATGTTTATTTTAATATTAAAAAAAATATAATAATTTTAGATACATTTTTAGTTTAAGTTAACTATAATAACCCTTAGTTAAATATAATAATTTAATTTAGAAATGACTGTAGGATTTTTTTTAAAATTAATAATGACTCTTAAGCACACCTTGGAAGTCAAGATGTAATAATAATAATAATAATAACCACAACAGAAAAAAACCTAACCATTTGATATTAACAAATGTCCTTTTCAGCAGACTGCATGATCCAAATAAAAACAAAAAACAACTTGAAATGACAATGTTTTCAGATGCCATTTTCTTTTTATATTTTGCAGACATTCTCCAATGTGACTCGAGTTGCCTACTGGTTTTTGGGTCACTGTATCTCTCAGAAATACAACCAAACTGGATTTATTAAAATAACAGAAATAATGAAACTAAATGTCAGTACATCAGAAAACAGCATTAGGTTACATAAAACAAAGCAAAAATGCACAGAGACGTACATAAACACATATTTTAACGAAACATCATAACAGTCATAATGAGAGTCAAAAAAAAAAAAAAAAAATGAAGCAACAAGCCAACCTCTTAGTTTGGTTGTTCTGCCATTGATCCAAACAATGAAAGACACACCGATCATGCACACACTCAGCACACATCTTTGTGAAAACATGAAGCTAACCGATGCTCAAAGCATTCAAATTCTCCAAATCTTAGTTCTGAAGCTGCTCGATCATAACATTAACATTGTTTCAATGACAAAAGACAAAGATTCAAGTCTCTGACAGACACACAGCATCTACGACAGGTGGCCTGAGATGCGCCAGACGCTGACACAGACAGACATGTGTGAGACAGGAGAAGGAAGCCAAAGCGACAGACGAGTCGGACGAGAAGATGGAGTGAGAGAGAACAGAGAGGAACAAGGAGGTAAATACCAGAGCAGGAGAAGGGACGTTTCCTTTGGGACTGGTGACTATGCTGTTTTTGGCACTGTTTGACTGTGGCTGTGCAGAACACAAAACAGTGTTAAAGGGTGTCAGTGAGCGTTTAAGAGTATGAGAAAAGAAAGAGAGAGAGAACGGTGATAATGTGAGGATTGTGTGTTATGTTTGAGCTTAAAAACACACAACAAATACATTTGGCTGAATCTTCTGAAACTGTGAAGCACATGTCAATGTCACATTTCACAAAAAACAAGAAAGGATCCTAAATTATTAGCTTTTTTGATTATTATTTTATGACAATTTAGCACATATCCCAAAATACTTCTGATTATTGTACGTATCTGCATGTTTTCAAGTTTAATATTTTATTATGTTTAAATAATTTATTAATTTAATCATTAAGTAACTGATTCATTAATTATTAATTTTATAACAGATACAAAAAAATAAATGATAGACCAACAGTCAACAGATTTATTTTTATAGACAGATTTATATTTAATAACTAATACTGTTAAGAAACTAATTTATTAATTTTACAACCTATAAAACAATAGATAAAATGATTTTTTATATAAGCTGTATTTTTATTAGATATATTTTTTAGATGATTTGTTCATTAATTGTATTATATATATTGTTAAGTAACTGATTCATTATTTATTTATTTAAATAATGGAACATAAAATACAAATATATGAAAAGATAAGACCAACAGATAGATGAAATATATATTATCCTTGTTTAATACATAGTTGTATTTATTTATTTATTAATTATCATCTTAATAATTCATATTATTAAGGAGCTGATGCATTGATTATTTAAAAAAATACTGTTATTTTCAAATGGTGAATATCATTAGATTCTCATAAAAAATTTATTGTACAAACAAAAAATTCGAATTAATTACAATGGTGCATAAATACTTTATAATTTATATTCTACTGCATTACAGTAGTGATCAGTTGTTGCTTTTTCGCATTACCATAACTGAAAAATAATGTTGGGGAAATGTGCGTAATTGCCATGAAAATGTTGACCATTTAAAGAAATGAAAACATTTTTAGAGCAATGTAACAGCTTTTTTTTACTTAAAAAAAATAATAATAAATAATCATAATAAAATGATATGAAATGTGACCTGTGCAAGTTTTCTGAGATGCATTGCATCACATTACACTGCTGGAAATTTTACATGATTTCTACATGGTTTAGGCTGGTCCAGATGGTTAGAATAAAGTTGACTTGGTCGTTGTATTGATATTAAAGCTAGTAGATCAGCCTACACCAGCAAAAACCATCTTTTTCAGCTCAAGATGCTATGTTTTTTCTTCCAGGAGGCTGAATAAAAGGAATCAAAATGAGAAAAAAAGCAAACATGATTAAGCAAACAGTTAAAAACCCCTGTGCTTGGTTCATTGTTTTCTTGGAGAAAGTCGCAGTAGGAAAGCAGAACTAGAGGAGAGTCCTTCTGGATCCACAGGAAGTACAGTCTCCGACAACAGCAAACAGAGACACACACACAGAAGCAACAACAATAACCGAAACACACGAGACATTCTGCAGCACAGTCTAAAACACACGGACTCAACCCTACAATAACCTCAACCCAAAAACACTACGACCCTCACCTGCGTCTGAGGAGTCATTTAAAGCCATCTGACCCTTTCAATCAACCGTTTGACATTTGAAGAGTCAATATAGATCATTACAGAGGAAGAGTAGATTCATTTAACATTGTGCATTACATGACATAAAAGCCCAACAGGGTGAGCAAATGAATGAATGGATAAACAAGAGTGAGATGAGAAAGAGACGGAGGGATAAAGAGATTAGGATTAAATATCATTCTCACCATGTACTGAACGGTGGAGCTGGATTTCCGTTTCTGGGTGGAAAAGGGGGTGATGGGATGGAATGAGAGAGTTAAATACATGTTATGATGAAGGCTGAGATGAACATTAATCACACAGAATCAGACAGATGTATGACAGGCAGGAAAATGAGAGAAGGTGGCAAGAAAGTGAGTTTCGTCTGATGGATAACAAGAGTTTTGATGTGGCTTTTATGTACATTTCAGTAAACTCCTCTTCCTGCCATTCTGATTCTACTTCCTGTCCTGTTATGGATCTGTAGTGTGTTTCAGGCTGAGCTGGTGTTTGTGTGGGTCTTCTCACAGCGATGCTGTTCATCGCACTGCAGCGCCAAAGACAAGACAGAGAGAAAACCAGAGCGACGAAAAAGAAGGGAAATGTCAGATTGGAGGAGTGTGGCGAGCCAGTTGCTAAGCAATGAGTGAGGTGCAGATGAAGCGTCTATTTCTGTCTCCCGGCTCCCAGAGTTCAAACCACCGGCTATTCCTGGAGCGAGAGCCACATTCCCTCCAGCCGCTGCTCTCACGCTTCCTCCGGATCGGGTTGATAGCGGATCTGGAGTGAGGCGTGGGAGGAGGAGTCATGGAATGATTGGCGGTGAGAAAAATGAGGAAAGTGCTTCATTAGCTCGGCTGATGATGTAAGATCACACCTGGCCCAGCAGATAATCAGAGCAATAGGAAAATGAACGGTTCCTGCCGCCGGTGCAGGCTTTGAGTGAACTTGTGGAGGAGATCCACTCAGCAGCTAACAGGAAGTGAACTTAGCTGAGGATGAGAACACAGTCTGACTGAAACGCTGATGTGGGCGGCGAGCCGTTCTGATTCAGATACGCAGAGATAGTCAAAACACAGCATCAGTGCATGTTACTTACTACACTACTGTTCAAACGTTTGGGCTGTTATTTATTGTTTTTAAAGAAATACATACTCAAACTCATGTTCAAAAGCGACAAGAAATATTTTTTTAACGTTACAATTTTTTAAATATCAAATATATGCAGTTCTTTTGAACTTTTTACTCATAAAATAATGATCACAGGAATAAATTACATTTTATAGTTACATTTTTCTTTTTTTTTTTATGTTAAATCTTAAAAATATTTAAAAATTCATTTGAAATTCAATAAATAAGTAAAATGAGTAAAACGGAAAATAATGGTAAACATTCTACATTGCTAATTTTAATTCATTTTAAAATTAAACAAAAAACTGTAACAATTTTTTTTTTTTTAAATATACAAATAAAAATAAAAAAACTGCTAAAATTGACAGAAACACGCAACAAAATGCAAAATGCTAAAAATTAAAACAGAAAATAATCATAAAAGTTGCTTGGAAATATAAATATAAAGTATAACAGTATCTCAAAGATACTGAAATAACACTGTATTTTTGCTTAAAAAGATTTAGCTTTGGTGAGCATAAAAAACTTCTCAAAAACATTAATCATCTTACTAACCCAAACTTTTGCAGTATAGTTTATCAATATTAGTGTTCTGTTTCTTGCAATAGAAAATAATGGCATATTAAAAGCATATTATATTTAAATGTTTTGGGGGTTTTTTGTCAATACAAAAAGACAAAAACTTACACTTTACATACAACATGTTTATTCCTAATATCAATTTAAAGGGACAGTGCACCTAAAAATAAAATCTGACAGGTAGAAAAAAAGAAATCCGAGGAGGCTGTGAAGCTCAAGTTTAAGCAAAAGTTAAAGCGTCATCTTTGAGCTTCATTTATTCAGGACTAAAGGTTCATGACATGTGACATCAGTGCGGGACAGGGCCACAGAACTTTTCTTGAAGTGCTTTTCAGCATCAACCTCATAAAAACTTGCATGCTAAAAGATTACGTAACGTATGATTAATGCTCGGTGCGGAGGGGATTATTCTCTAGATTAAGACTCCACATCCAATCCCTAATAGAGAGCAGTCACAGTTTCATTTCTAATTCAGCGGTGCAATAGAGGTGAAAGCCGACCTTTTTACTCTGTCTGAGAGGATTATATGTTATCAGAACAAATGAACCTGCAAGTGCACTCTCTCTAACAGCTCATTACAGGTCGCAGGTCAACATCTGTGTGCGTTCACCTGAAGCCGCGTGACGCACGCCGGGCACAACCAACAATGACCGAAGCACTATGGGTAAACTTTACAGAGATAATAATGAGATAAGACGCAGATCAGAAATAAAAGAAAGCTTAAGGTTGAGCGCACAAGCTTATGCTAGGGCTGGACGTTATAATGCAGCGATGGCAAGAATGAGTCAGTTGCTAAAGATTTCACTACATTGTTTCTTTAGCAGTATATCTGTGGTGCAAATGAAATAATTCTGACATGTGTAAGTTATTTAAAGTTGCAACCAGAGTTTTGCTAACTATTAAAAACCCTTGTTGTACATAGAATTAAAGTTGAAATTGAATATAAATTTGAGATGAAACACTTTAAAAAAGGGGGAAAATAAATAAGAAATGCAACTAACTAAAGTAAAATAAGCTGACAATAAAAATGTCAAAAAATTACTAAATCTAAACTAAAATAAAAATAAACTTAAAAAAATAACTAAATAATTAAAACATGAAAATAAACAACTGAAGTTAAACAAAAATGTTACTTCAGCAATTAAGTGAAACAAAATACATTTCTAAAACTAAAAATGCTACATTTAAATGTTTAGAAAAACAAAGACAAATAAGAACTAAAAAAACACACAAAATAACAACAACAAAAATTCATAATAATAATAAATTATTACTTTAATTCAACATATTAATAATAACCATAATAGACAAAAAAAATTCAATATGGCCCAAACACCAAAATAACACTGGTTGCAACAATTCCAGTCATGTTTATATGTATTACTGCTTTAACTTGTTTCATAAGCACAGCATTTTTTATAAATTAAATTACTTTTGCATCAATCGAGCTCCAAAAAAACCCCCCCTAGATTCTTGTAAACCATTTACTGAATAATCCAAAAATAGGTATAGGTAAGTAGTTATGTAATACACAACATTTTAAGATTGAGTTTAAGGAAAAAAAAATGTTTTGATATACACTGAGCATAATATAATATTATTCAT
>JAUCNO010001888.1:8823352-8835735 GCA_032353835.1 Enteromius viviparus
GTAGAAACACCATTGCGCCTATGGAGAGTCCCCACGAAGATGGCAAACCAGACATGTGTGTGTGTGTGTGTGTGTGTACGTGTTTCTCTCACAGTCAAATCTGATCATGTCTGACCCTGAGAGTTATTTAACTTCCTTTTCTCACAAGATTAGGTTACAAACAGCATCTCTCACAGTAGCTTGGAGAATCTTTAAAGGGATACTTTTCCCAAAATTTCTTTCGTTATTTTAACTACCGTTCAGAAGTTGAAGGTCAGTAAGTGTGTAAAATACAGTGAAAGAATAATACTGTAAAATGTTTTCAGTTTTAATGTTTTATAAATGTAATTTATTGCTGTATTGGCAAATTGGAATTTTCAGCAGACATTTTTCGCTAAGTATCTCATTCTAATGTGCTTATTTGCTGCTTTATAATTACTTCTTGTCAATGTTGAAAACAGTTATATTTTTTGAGAATTTTTTTGTAGATTGATTTTCTTATCAAAAATATTCTTCGATTTTAATGTCAAAAGAACATAAAAAGCATATAAAGCATTTCACTGCATATTTTACTCTGTGTATGTAACAAATAAAATTTGAATAGAATTTGAATATGAACAGCCTTTATTTGGAATAATAAAAAAAAAATCTTAATGACCACAATCTTTACTCGCCCCCATATCATTCCAAATATCTATTGTGTTATTTTTCCTGAGGAGACAAGTGTCCTGTTTAAGTATTTTTAAAGAGCATGCAAGTAGAATTCAACTTTTTTTTTAATGTGTTTGCTTGAGACTGAAGGACTTTCTGCAATTCTACAACTTTCTAGAAAGAACTTCTTAAATTTCTACTTTCTGCATAAAGAAAGAAACAATAGTGCAAGGACTTAAGGGTAGATGAAGATAGATTATCGGGTAAATAGGCACATTTAAAGCAGACCTCCTCATTTTTTCTCTCTGGACTACACAAGCACAAAACTGCATCTTTGGAGCATGTGTGCTCAACTTTTCCAACATTTTCTAGTTCTTGTGCAATCACTGTTGTGAGGCTGCAGCAGCAGCTGATGGCACACCAAGCGTTTACCACTGCTTTCGATATGTTTACAGCTCTTTTGCCCTGAAAGCATGCCTTGTGTATCATTTTGGCTTCAAGATTTTTGCCTCAAAATATTAACTTTCACTCGGGTCATTCATGCAATGACTTTTAACACATTGGCTCAGTTGGTTGAAAACACAAAAAGAGTTCTGCTCACACTCAGTGATGGAGACAAAAGCCAAGAATTCTTGGTGTTGGAATGAGGAGATCTGCATGTAATCAGTCCAGTGGAATGTGCTCAGAGAGGACAGAGAGACTTCAGAGAATGTGGAAGAAGTAGACAGCGGCCATCTTTGTGTTCTGGCAGAGAAATGTGTAACGCTTTTGTTTCCATTCATGACAGTAAATGTTGGTTATATGCAAGCTCTCACTCTTACTGTGTGCAATACAGTATTAGGTTTTTCTGAGAGGTCTTTGTGTTCGTACCTCTTGTCCACGCCAGTGAGCTAACCACATTTGTTAGTGCAACATTGTTGAACATACCAGCCATTTGACATGTGTGTTACAAGTTATGTAAGGTTTATTCCAAATCTCTCCCTCTCTCTGTTTTCTAGGCCATGGAGAATGCCACTGTGGTGAGTGTAAATGCCACGCTGGTTATATTGGAGACAACTGTAATTGCTCTACAGAGACCGCTTCCTGTGTGTCGGACGACGGCAAGATCTGTAGCGGGCGGGGCAGCTGTGTGTGTGGGCGGTGCCAGTGCACAGAGCCAGGGGCATTCGGGGACACGTGTGAAAAATGTCCCACCTGTCCAGATGCTTGTGGAACAAAGAGGTATGAGACAGAGGATGATGAAATTAACTTAACCAAAGCTAACTCGATACTGAAAAACAGTAGAATAAATTACACCAAAAATACTTTGTGGAATAAAATACATGCCAACACAGAAACAAATGACATTTTAAAATACGTGAAAAAATAATTGCAAAATAAGACTTTTATTGTATTTATTTATTTTTTTATGCAATATGTGCATAATTACCTTAAGAAAGCAATAATAAAATTCTTTTCACCAGTCCCATGTATAATGTTTGAAGGCTTTTTTTTATACTTTGATGACCATGTCATTTAATGTTACTTCCTCTGCCGTGACTTTCTGTTTGTTTTTGTTGTTGTTGAGAGACGAGTCGAAAATATTTCTGTGGCAGAAGGTAGCATGCCACAAGATGATGTCATCAGAGCTCTTATTTACACTATACACAGCAACATATGGTCTCCATTAGACTCCTCAGTGCTGACTGGCAGAGTCTGAGCTTTCCATTGTCAATGACTCTTGTTTAGATTCACCCTTCTCAGTCTTGTATCTTTTCTGAATGTTTCTCCTCAGGGAATGCATCGAGTGCCATCTCTTTAACACAGGGAGACTAGCCGATAACCAGACCTGCCAGCGCATATGCAAGGATGAGATCACCATCGTGGAAACGCTCAGTGAGTACATACTGAATGATGTCTTAACTCCATCTCTCAACCCTGCACAAACACACTTCTTCCTCTGATACAAATACATATGTGGATTGTTTAAACCAAAGAACAACATTTTTAATTGTGTTTGTATGTTTGTGCTCTGCTTTCAATTAACCATTCAGTAAATCTAGTACTTGAATTGACTCAGCAATAGCGTGCTAAAACTTGACACAATTATGGTAGCTTCCTTAAAGTCTGCGTGAAATCATTGACTATATTTATTTTGTTAGCTCACATTGCTATTTTTTGTGCTGAAGGGTTCATCCATGCAAGTTAATCCACAAAAAACAATTGTTTACCTTCATAATCTTTAATCCAAATCAGAAAATGCTCCTCCCCTCTGAAACCACGGGCCTTCTCTGGTGACATCAGTTCGACGGCTTAGGCATGAGCATAACATTCTTAACCACACTGCTCCAACTGTCAAGGTCAATTTCTGAATTAAATGCCTACTTTGTTACATCCAATTAATTAATTTTAAAAAACAAGCCACGCCCTCAGTTTTCCTCATTCAATATTATGTTTCTCTTAGAAGTATTTCACAATACGGAAGTAAAATTGGTTGCAAACATTCGGTGCACGCAGACTTTAAAAATTTAGTTTAAAAGTTGAACCCAGCAGTGACCAGGAGCTGAGTTCAGAGGTCAGTCTGTCTCATCAAGACACACTGTTGGTCAAGAGCCGCAGTTTGTGCTTCCAGGTCATGATTGTGTTACTCACAGCAGGGTGAAGCACAGGTTGTGGCGTAGCATGGCCAGCTCTGTTTATGTTATTATCTAGAGAATGTGAGTCTGGACGTCTCAGCATTACTCGCTGTTCTGTGTCCCACTGTGTTTACTGCTCTTCCTCTAAAACCCTGATATTAATACAAACCCTTACCATACATAATGCCCACTCATTAAGAATTGTTCTTAGTTGTGTTTTTTTTTGTTTATACAGACCTTTTTTATTTCTTTTATCATATTTATGTAGATTTCTTTTTTTATTAATTTATATTTATTCAGGAGTTCATAGGCTATGAATAAAGTTTATGAGACCTTCTCCAGGGTATTTATAACAGGTTTTATTGCTGGAGTTTTTTTTTTTTTTACATGCGTCTAGGAATGCATGAATGAATGTTTATAGCTGAGCAATATGAAGCTAGACTTATTTGCTGAGTGAACACTTTAGGGCCTTTCCATGTCACCCCTAATTGTAAAAGAAGGCATCATGGATTTGATGTTTCACAACATTTTTCTGCCGTTTCAGTCAGCTGACTTCCTTAATGGACTCCACATGTACATACCGGAAACATCTAGCTCTTTTAGAGAAAGAGGCTCCATAGTTAAATGACTGTTAAGAAAGGGAGAGACCTTCTAGTCTCTTGGGAATTTTAATTTTGATAACACTTAAACATTCTTGATTAATCTGGGTCCTTGTTGAGGAATGCAAGGTCTGGTCCAACAATAATTCCAGCGCTTATGCTTGATGTGTCTCTCATTTTACTGTCTCAGACAGAGTTTGCACAGCTGTTTTATTAAACTAAACTCCTGTTTTCCTCAACTTGTCTCTATCTGTTTCAGAGACGGATGATTCCAACGCTGTTCAATGCGTGTATAAGACAGAGAATGACTGTGTGATGAAGTTCACCTACTCTGAACATGCCAGCGGCCAGTCGGTCCTTACCGCTCTTAA
Source organism: Enteromius viviparus (assembly GCA_032353835.1). NCBI lineage: Eukaryota > Metazoa > Chordata > Actinopteri > Cypriniformes > Cyprinidae > Enteromius > Enteromius viviparus. The sequence goes on from JAUCNO010001888.1 coordinate 8,827,568, forward strand.
AGAGCCAGGTCAGTTTTTAGAAATTTACAACAACCCCACTAAGAACGGCATTTCAGAATCATGTTAAAGTGCTCATTTGATGCTGTTTTAAAGATCATTGTTTTGTGTATTTGGTGTAACGTAATATGCTTTAATGTTTAAAAAACACTATATTTTTCAAATACTTTTGAAAAAAGCCCCGCCTCTCTCAAACGTGTCATTTTATACAAAGCCCCTCCCTCCGACAAGCACAGTCTGCTCTGATTGGCCAGCTGACCAGCTGATAGAATAAGTGCTTTTGTCTGAGCTTTTTAACTCTGCAGATCATATACTTGCACAAACAACTACATAACACACTACAGCAGTTGGTCGTGGAGGGTCACTCTTCTGCAGAGTTTATCGTCAACCCTGAAAAAAGAAATGCCTAACTGCATCTTACAGACCTTGATTAGCTGGTTCAGGTCTATTTTATTAGGGTTGGAGCTAAATGTTCCCCACTCCTGCACTAAAGTAAAGACACACAAGAAATTACACATGACCCCTTTAAGCACAGTCATTTCTGCAAAGTACAAATAAAGGAATTATTAAAGTAAAAAGTTATATTTTTGTTATTTGTCATATCTTACATGCAGTTTTGTATTTTGTGTGTTTATAGAATGTGCCGTTGCTCCAAATGCCATGACGGTGCTCTTAGCAGTTGTTGGTAGCATCTTGTTGATGGGCATTGTGCTGCTAGCCCTCTGGAAACTGGTCATCACCATCCATGACCACCGCGAGTTTGCACGCTTCCAGAGTGCGCGTTCACGAGCACGATACGAGATGGTGAGATTTAATCCTTCTGCATGAAATGTTGGAATACTTGTTTATATGAAAAAATGGTCATTTATGAATTCCATTAATCAAGCGTCCCATATTATTATTTTATTTAAAAACAATTATTTGCATATTATTTGCACACGTTTCATGCATTGTATAGCACAGCTCTAAGTGAGTGAAAATATTTGCTGATTTGTTGTTTATGAAACATTTCTTATTATCGGTGTTGAAAAAAGTTGTGCTGCTTGCTATTTTTTTTTTTTCAAAATAGAAATACATAGGATACATAAATACCTTTATGGATCAATTCAATGCATCGTTGCTGAATTAATTACATTTTTCAAAAAGAAAGGAAAACATTTCTTATCGATATCAAGTTATTTAAAATGCAAACTGGCAACTCTATGCAATCACAAGGACAGAAACAACTAGGCTTTGATTGAAACCATGAGGCCTTTTAGAAACCATCAGTCAGCTGGGACTGCAGATCAGTTATGATGATCATTCCAAGGCTGTGTTTCAAAGACAATGTTCGATCTGCCCTTCTAAGAATGTGCATTTTAATTAACCCATCTGACCTATTTAGTCCTCAATCTCTCTCGTCTTCTTCCTAGGCATCTAACCCTGTTTATAAGCAGTCCGTCCGCTCTCACCCGATGGAGACGGTTTTCCATATGCATAATATCAAGTCATGCAATGGTGGAGTCCACTGATGAACCTGCACTTGGACTGGGGGACATGCCAGGACCTGTCCAGCGCACCTCTGCACTACAGTGGAGGGCAGAGACAGAGCAAAACTTACGTTTTGTTCCAATGGAAACTTTTCGTGAGGCGTGTGCTTTCTGAGGATTGGAACTGATCTTTATGCGGTTTCAGTTCGATGAGCAGCATTTGGACACATGCCACATTTGAGAAGAAGATTGGCTTGACTCGTTGGAGAGGCGGGGCTTAGCGGCCTTTTCCAGAATTCTCCATGAGCGATAGACATTGACCTTCAGTGGACCGCTTGCTTGAATATAATTGTTAATTTTCTCCAGTTCTAACCATACCTCCTGCACATTATGATGAATTTGCTGTGCATTGTTTTCTAAGCAAAGAGACATTAAGTGTATATTTTTTAACTGTGCCTTTCCCAGCCGTTACTCATTAGTTTATTTACCACATGTACAATAGTCAGTTACCATAAAGTGCGCATAGAACACACAAACTGCTAAATTATACATCAACTCCTTAATGAAGTTATGGGTACTAACCTAACCAGAGCAATACGTTTCTTAACTTGTTTTGCACATTGTATGTTAGATTGATTTATAAAGTAAAGTAAAATGCCACTCTACAGTGCTAGTCTTTTGTGTATTGCCACGGGTTGCACATTTTCACAATGATTCTCAACTGTACGGTGTGATGCAATAACACTGCCTGCTGATAATTCAAGAGTGTCTTGTTTGTTTTTGGAACAGTTCCACACCCATCCCATCAGGACCTGAACTAAATAAAAATTAGCCACTACACACCAGTTGCAAGTAAGAACTGAGATTGACCCCACAACGATACTTAGTCATGTTTTGTGTCTACCCACCTTTTTTATTGTTCATATAGTCACATTTTTCTTTACGTGTAAAATGTACATTTTCAAAAACTGCAAAAATACAAACGGATTGCATTGCTAGTCAGTCTTTTAAACCAGGGCTGGTTGCTTAAAGGGTTAAGACTAGTCTTAAAAGTTAGTCAGCTAAATTTTTGGTCAGTTTGTTTTTAATTCAGTTACATAAAAATGTAGATTAGTTTCCGTTGAATCCAAAAAAATAAAACTGATTACCCTAGGCTTACTGCTGGTTGGTCAGACTAGCTCCTAAGACACTGTCTTAACATGAAGGCTAAGTTTATGCAACTGGCCCCAGATCTCATGCTTTTACTAGTTGTATTTATATAGGTTCAGTCCAAATAATAAAAAAACACAATGTCTTTGTAATAAATAATGAGAACATGTTTAATTGCTGATGCACAACAGTGTGATCTTTCAGTTTGTGTTTTAAATCAGTTCATTTAACACCAAACAATGCAAGATACATGTTTCAGCTGTGTTGCTGAACAAGAAGAGAGGCAAAAGTTTGATAGAAATAGAATTATGAAAGACATTCATTGGGCCGGTTTTCCTGATAGGATTAGTTTAAGCCAGGACTAGACCTTTGCTAATTTAGGACATTTAAGAATTTTTAGAAACATGTCTTACAAAAATGCTCTATCTGTGAGCATTTTAAGACCAAATTTTAAGATATCTCAGTGCAAGCCTTTTCCAGTTTAGACAGCTCTTAACATTTATTTAATCTAGGACTAGTCTTAAACCCTGTTCGGGAAACTGCCCCATTGTGAATAAAGTGTTTAAATAGATAAACATGCCTTTTGTGTTGGGAAAAGGATACTTTGTGATTTAGTGTTTTGTACTAAAAGTTGAAAACATGCTGGAATGTTTGGAAATGTTTAGAAAAGGTGTATTTTGATGATCAGTTGTGAGATTAGTACCAATTATTTTGAGGTTTTGTTTTTTTTTTTTTTAAAGCACAAAATCAATTTTTCGGGTCATTTGTCAAGTCACTTTTATGTATTGATTTATACAATAAAGATTGCATAAAATAACACTATCATTTAGACAAACATCCAGTGTTGGGGGTAACTCATTACAAGAAGCGTGAGTTACGTAATAATATTACTTTTTCCAAGTAACTAGTAAAATAACGCATTACTTTTTAATTTTAGAGTAATATAACATTTTAACATTTAATATATAATAATATAAGAGTTACTGTTTTTTTTGTTTGTTTTTTAAGTAATGCCAGTTACTTTTTAAAAAGTCTCCTGACTTTTGTTGGAAGAATTTCAAAATACAGAGCATTGTGCAGACTGTTTGTAAACCGTGTAGTTCTAGACTAAATGTTAATGTGCATTAATAAAAATTAAAAAAAAGATTTAGTATTCATCAAAATAAATTAAAATAAACTTGAATATGATGCAAACCTGCAATAATTAAATTACACAAATGTATCTAATCTTGTTTTATTAACTAATGTCTTTGCTGCTGACCTTAGATGATCCATGATCCGTGATTTAAAAAAAAAACAAAAAAAACTTTTTCTTCAGCCTGAGGTTTATTCGTGACACTATTTGGTGTGAAAGGGCTTTTACATTTAATCTAAATAGAACTTCTTGTATGAAAAACAAACACTCAAGCTCTGCCCATATTTAAAAAGTTATGCTAACGTAACGTAATGCTTTACTTTCCAAGTAATGTAATTAGTTACTTTTTTTAGGGAGTAACGCAATATTGTAATGCAATTACTTTTAAAATTAATTTTCCCCAACACTGACTACATCAAATATGAGGCAAATTCAAATTCTAGTCTTTTTAGGGTTGTTTTACAGCATAGTGTCATTGTTCAGCAGCTCCTGTCAGTTAAGTGTTGACTTAGTTCAGTTCAATAACAATACTAAAGTTTAGTAATGAAACTAATTTTATTCTAGATTTGTTAAGAAATAAATCTATGGAAACTACAAACTATTCACATTTACATGGACAATTTGATACCATTGAGACTAAGGTAATAACTTGCCTTCTTAAACTGTTGTGCAATTGACCATTTGAAAGTCAGACTAACCAACCAAGATCATGCCATCTGTATCTCTACTTAATGACATCATGCAACATGTATTGTATGCACACACCTTTACAGCTGGATAGACCGATGAAGACTGAAGCTCAAATATGCAAAAACTAATACTTTCAAACATACTTACAATCTTAAGTTTTTTTTTGTTTGATGCTATCAAAACATGCCAGCACAGCAGGGATTGGCAAACCACCTTTCTGTAAGCGGGCAGGAAAATATGACTTAATACTGCAAACTATAGGTGACAGAAGCTCTTGATCTAAGAGGTCTGTGCACCTGGGGTGGGCAAGGGGCTTAGTGGGCTAAGGTGTGCTTATACTGTTTATTTGTGGAATACTCCTGTGAGGGCGGCTTGTTTTAAAGGTGTGTGCAGTAGGGTAACGGGGAATATTGGGAGTATAAATCAGCCATTGTGTGTGTGTGTGTGTGTGTGAGTGTTTGATGACGTGTCAAAGGCCTCAGGTTCAGTTACAGAGAGCAGCTGTGTTTGCGATGGGGAAGTGCACATGCTTTCTGAGCCCAGCTGAAAAACGATTTTAAGTGCTACTTTACTGTGTAACCGCATGAGACTGTGTCCCTTAGACATCTTACAGAGTATTTTACCAGGTCTGGTGGGTGGTCTGCTATTCTATAAAAAGCATGCAAAGATGCCTTACATTTTCAGGCTTTGCACAAGTCAAATTTGCAGTAGACGTTGGATGGTAAATTGAAATCTCACCAAATCAAATGTAACCGCTATGTAGTTACAGTGCCATCATTTCCACGCTCTCTTGCCGCAGAACACACCCATGGCTGACGTTTTGAGATGAGACCTAAGGGTTGCATGTAGAAAAAATATGTGTAAAGAGATCCAGTGGCTCTTTCCTGTTAGGATGTCAACCCTGTGGTTTGCTCGTAAATCACGTTCCCAGAGTTCGATGCACTAAAATGCTGTTTTCCTCCAGAGCTGTGAGCCAGTATCAACAGCCTCTGAATGCAGAAAAGGGAAAGTATGTTTGTTTGTTAGGTGTAATGTCTTACTTGAGCCATTAGAAGCTGAACAGTAACAGATGTGACTGCGAAGGCCCGATTTGATGAAGCCCTCTCTCTTTTTCACCTACTGTATTTCTCATTTCCTTCAGATAAACACAGTCTTAGGAATTTGAACGTTTCTGAGCAAAAACGATCATGCAAAATTATCTATTTTCAGGTCACTAATCACACATGTACATTTGATGACACTTTTTATAGGCATTCATAAGATCTTCCATTAAAGCACACAATTAATTTGGATCATTAGAAAGTTTTAAAAGCCAGCATTTATTAGAAATATAAATGTTCTGTAATGACCTTATTTTCATGTCTTTCTTTAAAATAATCTTACCTCAAACTTTTTGAACTCTTCTACTAGTCTGTTTATCTGAACAGAGTTTGCTAGAAATCTAGATGTGCCAGATGTGTGTTTGTGTAGGAGCGATGTCCTTCATTCACAGGGAGACTTGATAACTCTGAATGTTGAGCCTTACTGGAATGCAAGGCATGTTACCCAGACTCACTCTGTCCTGCCTTTTTTATCTGGTCTTACTCACCTAATGAGTCTGTCTCTGACTGTTTGTGTTCAGTAATGGAACGTAGAAAAGCTCTAAAAAAAAGGTTTCTTTATGTTTATTATCAAACTCTGATTGATGCACAGTGCTCATGTTAACCTTCACACTTACTTTTCTGTGAACTCAGAGACCATAACAATACCATGCAGCACATGTTCAGTTCTGCTGATGAATCATTTGTGATGCAATTGTTTTTGCCTACTGGCCTTGTCCAGATACTGGGAAAACATTGTAAAAGGGTGTTTTAACATGTTGGCATGATGTGTTTATCCATAAACAATCATGTTTTTTGCCTTTGGCAGCAGGATTACTCATTCACAGAACCAAACCTGACCATTTTTATGCCAATGTTCCTTTATCACTGTATGCAGAATGAATCCTATGTAGACTACTGTATGTCCTGCACACATTATTTTCTATGAATGTATAGCTACATTTAAGCTTCAAATGAATCTCCCATTTAGAGCCTTTCTCATAGACGTGTTTTGAGCTCACTAATGGTTGTAGTCTTCAGATGTTTGCAGGCAACACAGTAAAAACATTGGCTTATAACTCATTTGAGTCACACAGATACTCATATCAAAAAGTGTCCAGATTTCTTTAATTTAGAGAGTTTGTTCTGGAATTAAAAAGTTCACAAGATTGACCGAAGACTAGATTTTACATCAGTAAACAAGCATTGATAAAACTCCTATTTTCTGGACATAAATATTCGTAACCAGTGATAATAGTTTTGTAAAATATTTGTTATTCTCCGATTTTACAGCACAATTCAACAGCGTTCTAACAGAACAAATTGAATTTTTGGTGATTTATATCGTTTATGAAAGTAAAAATGCGCCTTTGTCCTATAGCGCCATCTACCGGATGAAGGTTCGTGGTGCATGTTCATAGACATCCGGTGTCATTCTGCTGGTGTTAGCGATTTGTTAAAAAAGCTTAATTTAAACAAATAAATTCAAAAAATGACATAAAAGACAATAAGTCTAAGAGTAATAAGAATAAGAGTAATAAGAGTAGTCAATATAATAAATGTCCTGTATAACAGATTTCCTGAACATGTTAGCAAGAGGTTTACGTTATGACAGATTTTAGTGTGAACTACTTCTTTAAATCAGCAAAGGAAGAAGAAAGAGTCGCAAGGGACTCATATAGTTGGAGTGTGTGTGGAGGGAGAATCTGGGTTTGGGTGTATTGGTTGGTGTGTCTTTGTGGTTTATGCCACCTCAGTATGATGTAGACTCAAACAGGATGTAAGCTCATGGAATTACATGTGATTGTATGAACTTCTGCATCTCTCCTCCAGAATGGAGGACACAATGGCTTCGTGTGACTCTCCACATACATTTGTTTGAGTAATATAGCTGTGTAGCTCACAAACAAGCAGATGGTAGTATTTAAGTCATATCCATTTGTTTTTTTCTGTTACAAAGTACATTTTTATACATCCTGTTCACTTTTAGGAAAGAGTTGCTAGCGTACTAAATGCACACACTAAAGCCCAGCCCTGTATACTGTTCATCTGAAAGTATTTAAGTAGGGCAGGTTAAATGTGATGCACATTCAGTTAATGATGAAATGAGCTAATGGAGTGATCTAATAATCTCTACACTAGTAGTATAACAAAGTGTGACGTATTTGCGAAAATTAATATAAACTATATTTACTCCCAACAAACATTTTCTTGGATAAACTTTTCTTTGGCAGCTTTCAAGATGTGTTCACTGTCTTTCAGGGTGTGTAGGCACATCATAGACTCATAGAAACTGACTGAAACCACAGAGTGAGCTGGACATTGTTACAGGTTATAGTGTATGGCATGAAATTGTGAGATGGAGGGATGGAAATAAACATTTAAATTAAAGCAGTAGACTGCTGTTTTTACAGAGTTAAAAAAAGATCATGTGTGATTTTGGTCAAATCTGCTAGCAATTATTTTTGACTGTCTATGTTGCAAAAATAAATTTCAGATTAAATGATGAAGACAGTTATACTAGAATATAAACGAAGTCTGTCAGTTTCTGCTAAGATTGATTCGTTTTTTTATGTTTAAGGGTTCCACAGACCATAATTATGTATTTTTTATTTTAACATGCACACACACACACATATATATATATAT
>JAUCNO010001888.1:8835835-8860485 GCA_032353835.1 Enteromius viviparus
CGAAAAGAACCGGAATCGAAAGGAAGAATCGGAATCGGAATCAGAATCGTTCAAATCAAAACGATGCCCAACCCTACACAGAACATAGCATGTGTCAGCTGACCAGTGATGGTCTCCTGATCGTGCTCCTCTGCACGTCTCCTCTCCATCTCCACCACACGTCTCTGGATGCCACGGTAGCTGATGTCACTGAAGTCCTGGGTGTTCCTCTTCACACGCTCAGTGATGGGGTCAGAGATGGTGGGAGTGAAGCTGCCCTTACTCTTCTCAAAGTCCTGGTGGTATCTCACCTGAGAAGACCCGAAAACACCAATACATTAGGCATGAGACACAACAAAACTGTTAGAGCAAACATCTGTTAAAGTGGACATGAAAGTTAAAGGGTTCATTCACCCTAAAATCAAAATTCTGTTAATTACTCACCCTAATGTCGTTCCAAACCTGTCAGACCTTTGTTCATCTTCTGAACACAAATCAAAATATTTTGGATTCAACCTATCTGACCCTCTATAGTCAGCAGCACAACAGAAATGTCCAGGTCCAAAAACGTAGTAAATACATAGCTAAAAAACGATGTGACATCAGTAGCTCAACTTCAGTTTTTTTCTTGTTTTATTCTAGGTTGAGGACACTTCATATACAAAGGTCTAATGCCTTTCACCATTTTAGAGAGTATCCCAATGCATGCACATGCTTTCCCCTAAGCTTAAACAATGTTTATTATGCATGGAAAACACTGATGTCACATGGACTGTTTTACAGATGTATCTCCAGGATCATTTCAGTTGTGTTGCTGTCTATGGAGGGTCAAATAGCTATCCGTTTTTGTGTTTCGAAGATCAACGAAGTCAAACTGGTTAGGAACGTGACATTTTTCAATGCAACATGTTGCCCTTGATATACTATAGAAAAATCAGATCATTGTAATATATTGATAAAGGTATGGATAAATCTTACTCCAGAGATGATACGCTGGGTTTCTTTAACACGTCTCATCTCAGGGGTGTCCAGCACAAAGGCGGCCTTGCCCTGCACCTGCTTACGGAAGCTGTCCGAGTACAGAACCTGGACACAAGACAAACATAGCACATACATCTATTAGGAACCGTATCATTCTGGATTATGATTATGTATCAAGACCCCATGGAAAACACGCCAGGAAATCAGGACATTAGAGAAACACACGACATGAATACCAAGGGTGTTATTGTGATTTCAGACAGATGAATTAGAAGGGTCTTCAGAGGGCTGGATTAAAACTAGATGGGTCCCAAGATGAAAATTTGTACTGATCATGATCGATTACAGCATTAAATTCAGAATATAGAAGAGTACAGTTAATATTATTAGCCTCCTACATGAAATGAAGGTATTAGAGCGGTTACATTTACACACACACACACACTCGTGTCCTGTGGCTGTGAGTACCGAGCTAATCTGCAATTGGTTCCGTTTGACCCGCTCCATCTCTGGAGTGAACACAACAGGCGTTCCCTTCACAGACAGGTCCTTATACAAAACCTAGAGTAGAAAAGAACAGCGCCCCCCAGAGGCCAGTCAGACACTGAACAACATGACAAGAGACAAGAGTTGGAGAGCAGTCACATCACACACAACACACAATGAGCTTATATCCCAGATTTAAATGAGGAACCTGGTTGGGAAGGGAAAATGACAAATGTGGGATACAAGATCTCATCTGGTGTTTGATTAGCAAAAATGTCTGGATTTGAATAATCCCATATGTTTGAGCTCACAGCAGAAAGGGAACCTAACTAGGGTGGAAAATGATGTGGTCAATAACATTAGATGAAAGTGGGGTTTAAGCATTACATTTCATTTAATTCAATTGATTTGCATCAATGATGGGATTGTATAAGTTGGAAATGAAGAAGTATTCTGGAAGCGTTAATGGGATCAGAGCCACTCTCAAGTAAACCCTGTGGAGCATCCACTACCGAGCTGATGTGCTTCTGATTCTCTCTGACCCACTTCATCTCAGGGAGGTCCGGTATGGCGGTGCCTTGACCCAGCGAGTCCTTGTATTTTATCTACCCAAGGATTCATTTTGACATATCAAATAAACAACACAAACATGAACCAAAACAGCTAGACAATAAACACCCATAAAAATGACACACACAACAATATTAGTTCCAATATTGTTCCAAACCCTTAGTTGCCTTCATAGGCAGCTGCCTTCTAAAAAAGATATCACAAGTGCCCATATGTGTACATCTTTACATCGGCAGCTGCTTCATGTTTTACACAAATAAAATAAAATTACACAAAGGTGCGAAAACAGCTTTAGGAGCAGGAGCGTGCTTATGATGCTTTCAAATTCTTCCAGCATAGGCAGCTTGTTAGGTTTTGGAGCAAAGCAATTGTGTTTAAGAGATCGATAATGTTGTTGATAAACTGCAAGGTTTTTGAAAAAACTTCATGGCTTATAGTTTATGGGTTGGTACCTAATTATTACATGAAATAATCAGTTGCTAATTATTAGCTTACATCTAAATAAATACAGAGCGTGTATTACAGAGGTTTTTAACAGGATATTATATAACAGGATTTTGTCACATGAGCTAGATGAGTTATACATATTGTTATAAATGATGGATTTGATGCAGTGATTTAGGATTTAGGAACGTGACATTTTTCAATGCAACATGTTGCCCTTGATATACTATAGAAAAATCAGATCACTAGAGGGACTAGTATAAACAGATGGAGGCTACAATGTTTTTTTAGATGATGGAGAGACGAGGATCAGGGAATGTTTTATGGCTGGGATAGAGGGTCACACCGCAGTGTACCGTGCTAATATTTTGCTGATTGCGTTTAACTCTCTCCATCTCTGGGGTTTCTGAAATAGCTGTTCCTACTCCCAAATCTTCCTTGTACAGGATCTTTAAGCAGGTGGAGGCAATGAAGCAAAAAAAAAGGTAAAAATGTCAATCATCTTCAAATAATAATGTGTAAAGAAAAAATACAAAACGCTGTTGAAACACAAAAGACATGAATAAAGAACATGTAAGAAAAAAGAATACTGTTCTCTGGCTAGAAGAAATGTGGTAGAGTAATTATGGTATGAGATATGAACACTAACTGTTCAAATGTTTAGGGTCTGGTAAAAAAAAATCTTGATACTTTGAGCAAAAATGCATTAAATTGTTCAAAAGTTACAGCAAGGACATTTGTAATGTTAAAAATGATTTTGATTTCAAACAAATGCTTTCAGAGAATGTAGAATTACAGAATTTCTTAAAACTATTTAAAATATATATTACAGTAGAAAATTTCATTGTTAATTTCAATTGTAAAATTATTTCTTAATATTACTATATTAATATTAATATTACTGTATTTATTTTTTATTTTCACAAATGCAGTTATGGTGGATATAATACATTTCTTTTAGAAGCCAGAAATGTTTAAATGGTAGAGAATGAACATAAATTAAAACAGTGGAGGGAAACATCTGGGTTATTTAGGGATGTTTATCTGAAAAAAACTGAGGACGGGTGAGAATATTAGAGTAAAAATCTGTCTAAACAAAGAGTCTTCTTCGAAGAGAAAAAAACACTACCGAGCTGATGTTCTTCTGAGTGTCCCGTACACGCTTCACCTCAGGAAGGTCAGCTACAGATATGCCTTGACTTAGTGAATCCCTGTATTTAATCTAATACACAATTCAGTCCATTAGGAGCATGGAACAGCTGACAAGATAAAAGAAGTGAAAGAGTATCGACACATATGCAGAAGATAAAGAAGAAAGTATAAGCTGAAAGTTTTAAACAATGCAACACTAGTCAAGTCTCGACCAGTGTCAAATGAAGATGGATAAATGTATGGGCCATGTTATTTTATGTGATTTAAAATGATGAGAGGAAGTGCCTATTTATTCCAACTCAGTGAAACATTAAAATTAGAGCTTGATATTAGATGGTATATATTAAAATGAATGTTCATGTTTGAATTAAATTTCTTAGGAAGCTGACAGAATTTTTATTAAAATCAGGAGGCATTTTGGGATCACTCCAACAGGAAGCATGATGAATGATGGAGTCACACCGCAGTGTACCGTGCTAATAGCCTCCTGATTGCGTTTAACCCTCTCCATCTCAGGGGTTTCAGATATGGCTGTCCCTTGACCAAGCTCCTTCTTGTACTGGATCTTCGGGATTGTACAAGCATAAGGAGGAATTAACATTTGTTTTTGTTATCCCTTGGAATTAGTACTTCTCATTTGTTTTTGCCTGGGGACACTTCAGAATGTGCCCTTGCAACATAAAAACAGACTAAACATTTGAGATAAAGGACAAACAAAGAAACATTTCAAACACACACCATTGAAGACAAATACAAACCAGAAACAGAATTAAGATGTAAAATGGTTAGAGATATTTTTTAGGATGAAGAAAGGTCAACAGCGTCAAATTTGATGAATACCGTTAGTGGCTTTGCTAGTTTACGACTACACGTTAATGACTATATTAGACTTAAGACTTTTTAGGATATCTATATTTACATGATATAAAAAAAGAGTTAACAAGAAATGTTAACTTGTGGTTGCAGTAGAGAAAAAAGTGGCGTAAAGCAAGAAATGGAAACAAAAAAAGACCAAAAAAAAAGCGGTTAGAAACGTAGGAAAAAAATTATACTCATTGGGCAGTAGGTACCGAGCTGAAATTCTTTGTATTTTCTTTAACACGAAGCATTTCAGGGGTGTCCTTTACTGCTGAAACTTTGCCCTTACTGTTTTTAAGGTCAATCTGGTACTGAAGCTACAAAGAAAAGAGCACAAAGGCAGTCAAAAATGACACAAAAATGCAGTAAGAAGAAACATTGCAACCAAAAACGCTTAAAATCACTTTTGAATTGCGAAATATATACAACTACTGTACTGTAACTAAGTCAGAATAAGAAATGTATGGGTACTCTTTTAATATCTGCCTCTCATTTATATTTCTCATAGACAAACAGGAAACACAGGGACCGAAGACAACAAAGGGTACATATATCACATATAAGCTATGATGAATAAAACAGGGATGAAATATAAACCGGCTCAAACCCTTGAAGAAACACTTACAGTGCTGAAGTTCTTCTGGTTCTCACGCACTCTTTGCATCTCAGGAGTGTCCAACACAGGCACATAGTGTGACATGGTCTTTTCAGCCTCCTCCTTGTACTTTTTCTATAGGATAAAATACGAAAGTAACAATACAGAGTTGACAGAACTGGCAAAATAGAGTTGTTCATGAGATTCCACTTAAATAATTAGTATCTGCTTTAAAACAGAGGCACTGGATAATAGCTTTGGGACTTATCTTTTCCATTCATAAAGTAAAAAAACAGCCTAATACACAGCCTAATGACCTGTTCAAACCAAAGATGATAACTGTAAGGATATCGATAAAGATATAGCTCTAAAAACTATATCTAAACATTGACAGCCAATCAGAGTCGACCCTGTTCTTACGTTCTCGAAAATGTAAAGCAGCAGATGCCAAGCATGCTTCGAATAAACAAATTATATTGTTCACTGGTGTGTCACTTATATTGTTATCTTTAAAGTTATAGTCCTTGGTTTTTTCCATTTTCAACAAATAGTCAGTGAAAATAATGGTGATAGACAAATAGTCAGGGAAAATAATGGTGATAACCTTCATCGTCAACCTCAAGATGTCAAAAAAAAAAATCCTTAACTATTGGCTGTGTGAATCCCTGATTTGTCTGAATTAGTAATTTTCTACCAACACACATGCAATAAACCTCAAAATGTTGAAACCTTCCAAAAACAGAAAAAAAAAACAAAGCTTCTTCATGAAGCAACCCTCATACCTGGCTCACAATGTTCCTGATCTGCTGAGCGTGGATGATGTCAGGAGTGTCAATGACTGTGGTGTACGTGGCTCTGTCATGCTCAGCATTCTGCTTGTACTTGGCCTGGAAAACCATTTCAAAACAAATCCATGTATCAGTTAATATTGAAATATTGGTGCTGATAGTTGAGGGATTCACCTCACGACTCAAGGAAACATTCAAATACTGGGTTGAGATCATTTGTTTACCTGGCTGAGGATATCTGTGGCATTCCTTGCCCTCAAGAAGTCTGGAGTGTCAGTAGCCAAAGCCAACATGCCTTTTCCCTTGATCTCTTGCTCCAATGATTTCTTATACTCTCTCTGCAAGAATTGGGCAGACATTATCATACTCAGGTGACCGTGTTTGTTTAACAGCGATCTTTACAATCACACCAAGAATCATTCCTGTTGGCTACAGACACAATAAAAAGCAGCATAAAAACTGAAAAGTATAAGAGGATATTAACATCAGAGGTGTAAATGAAAAATAGAAAAAGTAAGGGTCATTTAGAACTGAAAGACAAAATGACATTTAGTGGGAGTTCTCTGTGCTTTACCAAACCTGGTTAGATGGCGAACCAAAGGGGAAAGTCCATTAGCTTGATTAGTTTTCTTATTAGCAAGAGGCAAGTGGAGTACTATCTGCCTGATTAGTGTGTTGAGGAGGAAGTGGCGTTGTGGCAGAGACTGCTGTTAAGATAACTGAGCTGAGCTTTAGCCATCCTACCTCACACAGGATCTGAGTAGCATTCTTTGCTCTCAGTAACTCAGGAGTTTCCTCCAGCACTGTAAGCCCTTTACCCTTCACCCCTTCCTCTAGATCCCTCCTGTACTCTTTCTACAAGGCGGAGAAGAACAGAAAGACTGCAGACACATACAGCAGCACACACAGACATAATCACAGTACTTGTGCAGTACTGCGCTCACTGACATTTCTTTCAACGTCACCAAGCATTTGCTCTGGGTTTGAGGTAAAGCTTCACATCCAGAATATTATCAAGGCGCATGTTGTCCAGACACCACTAAAGTATTTCATTATAATCTACATAAAGCAAAGGCTTTGATGAGTTTGAAAAGCAACCTGATATAGTTATAAACAATGTTTATCAGAAATCTTACAGGCAAGAATATTGACAAAAGTCATTGTCACTGAGACATTTTAACATATATTCTTTTCATAGCAGCATTCACATGATTTTAAAGCCAATCCAAGATCTAAAATGGTTAAAATAAAATAAAATAAAATGCTATTTCACCAACATGCTCATGTTAATCATGATCAAAAGAGGTTATTTTGAAATAAAACAAAATAAAATACATATATATATATATATATATATATATATATTTATATAAAGATTTAATGTAGGCTTAAAAAAATTCAAGATATACGATCGTACTTAATAGCAAGGTTCCCGCATCATTTGATCAACAAATTTTAATGACATATCTAGTCTGTCACGGACTGCACAATTATGCATTACAAGCCGAGCATAACTTGATGTTGATGACTTTTTAGAACTTCCTGAAAATGCTCATCTGGTAATAAATATTCTAATATCTCCAGGCTTTCCATTATTGTGGGAACCTTGCGAAAACAAACGACAAAAGAAAACACAAACTCAAACTCACACACATAGATGTTGTAAGGGGAAGGGAATTACTGAGAGTGTATTACAGCGGAAGGATGGTTCATGCAAACTAACCATAACCTACTTGTGTGTAATGGAAACTTCAAAGGCACTCAGGTAAGGATTATGACGTGTATGTGGTCTTAGTATTATTACCGGGATGGAAGGAAGAATATACAAGGGCTTTATGTTACCTCGCTAACAATTTTCGTGGCGTGTCTGACATGCATCATGGCAGGGGTGACCTCCAACCCAGAGAGGTTTTTTCCTTTCATTGTCATCTCAAAGTCCTTCTTATACTCTTTCTATCCACCACAAAGATAGAAGAGTGGGAGATACATGAAGCTTCTTGAATCCATGGTCACACTGGTGCCTCAGTCGGTGACATCTTTACAGTTCATAAACTATAAAAACAGTACACACCTAAATGCCTACCATTAATCCATGGGTCCTGGATGGAAACTGTGGTGTCCCAACTACTTACCAGCATCACAATATTTGTATCCACACAAAGCACAATATTTGATTTCCGCTTAGCAATTTCTCATTCATTCACACTGGGTTAAAAAGAATACTGGAGCAATATACTTTGTTATTTGCTTGGCACTGGAGGCAATAAGCTTGGACAGCAGTATTTACCTGACTCTGCATATGTTGAGCCTCCTTAGCAGTTACATAAGTAGGAGTCTCGAAATCCAGCATTGCTTTGCCTCTTTCCCTCTCATACTTCTCCTTGTATTTCACCTGTATTCAACAAAGGTTATAAGGTGAGGAACATACAAATAGTAAAACAACGTCATTGGTTAAGCAAACAATGCTTGTTAAGCAAACAGCAAAGCTTTGTTTGCATACTGACATTTTTTGTGTGTGTGTTTTTATTGAATGTCAATTAATCTTCTATACGAGTTTACTATACGATTAAATGTGGAAAATTCAATATAATACAATGGATGTTTATGGTGTTTTTTCAATATAAAATGTCTGGGGTTTTAATGATGAAGTGGTGTGTTTTTACAGCTTTGTTCTTACATAACGTACAAATGAGTCCTTGTAAAGCGGTTTTACACGACAAACTAACCCAAACAAATGAAATGTAAATGATTAATAAGTCTATTATAGCTGCATGAAATGAAACAGGTCCAGAATGTGTAGAATCAGTCTTCACTTCACACACAGAGAAGCAGGTGACGTCAGCTGCAGAAAAGCTCCAGAACTGTCTGTGACTTACTTGACTCTGAAGCTCTGAAGCCTCTTTGTGGTGAAGCTGCTCAGGTGTGTCGGGTATCATATGGTAGTGACCCCTACTCTCCTCAAACTTCTTCTTGTACCGGTACTAAAGAGGAACGGCCAATAAAGCAGCTCAATAAAACAAAATAGAAATCCAGTGCGTCATCTCTCCCATTTTAAAAGATCAAATAGGATCAAAAAATGAAAAAGTAGGTGGGAAAAAATAAAAGAAAAGAAGAACGGCTCTCATGTTTATATAACATGAAGGAGGCCGTGTATAGACATAACAACACCGATAATAGAATGAGAATATTTAGAGTTAAATATTCAAATGTCAAATATTTCTATATTATATGAAATATTTTAATATTAAAATTGCTATCCTAACCTGCTTCTTCTAGACTAGAGTATCCAAACACCAACACAGACCACATTTAGTGAGTTATATCTTTTCTAATTCATCAGATGTACAGTATTTTTACCTATAGCGGGGCATACAATTCCTCCCAAAATCTTAGACTTCCATGCATTCCATAATGCATGAAGTAATTCCTTCTAGAGGTTTTAAAGTGGTTTCAACCAAACCTGACATAGTCCTTTATTCTGTTTTGACTCATTAGCTTGACATATTGACTTTGTAACCACCTAACAATGCCCTAAAAACCAACTAGAATGGCTAGAAACTGTCTAGAAACCGCCTACCAAGCACCCATAATGCTCAAGCAGAACACATCAGCTATAGAAGTTTATAAAGCCTATGTAACATCCAAACATCTCCTTGAACTGTATTCAATCTACTTAATACTTATACTTAATCAAACCTTTATTTTTTATTTTTTTTCAAACTGTAAGTAAACTGGAGTATTTAATCTAAGACTTGTATCTTACAACTTCAAAAAGCCCAAGGTTTTAAACTACGTACAGCCTTAATAAACTACGTCCATCCTAATTCAAGGTTATCCATACTAATAATCTCAGTTTTCGTTGTTGTTTCATTTTCACAAGCTTTCCTTTTCTAGTTTATACGCACACATCATAATAGAAATATAGAAAAAAAGGCACCCAGGGAAAAGTTAATAAAGATTTAGCAGGATATGTTGTTAAAGGAAAAATGGGAAAAATGAGATGTTAGAGTGCTTATAGGCATTAGGCGTGTTAATTAAAAAAGAAGAAGAAGAAGAAAAAAGAAAAGCACTACGGTCACGTGCGAGGAAAAATAGAAATAGTTAAAATCTGATGCTTGTAGTATGTTTAAAATTGGATGATGAGGGTCACTACCAAATGATAGCCTGGAATGAGTAAATAGTTTCAAATGGGAGCTTTCTGTAAGTATGAATGATGGATTGTGTGATATTACATGAAGATGTGGTATTTCACTGTTACAGTGTCTGAAAGAAAGCAGTTTTTTTGATGAGGGGGAAATGAAGCCGGCTGTAGATCTCTTACATCACTGGACAGCTTGCTAGTGCTCAGGTTGTGCTGCATGGACAGAGACTCCGCCATATCTGTAACAGGTTTGTGAATCTTCTTGAGGTCACCTTTGTACTTCACCTGGATGATAATTATATGCAAAAATGCACCATGATATGAAACACTCTCTTAATGTGATACGTGACTGGTAAAATACTGTTCACAAAGTTTTTTTTAAAAGATTGAAGCACCTCGCTTGCAAGATCATTGGCGTCCTTCAGAGTCTGATAAATCTTGCTGTTCTTCAAATCATACTGTGGTCTCTTTCCTTTCATCTCCTTGTCGAACTTCTCCTTGTACTTCAGCTTTTGGGATAGGACAAAGTTAGTTAATGGCAGTGTTGTATTATCCCCATACAAATTATTATCTCTGAGCCAAAATGCTTGCAAAAGCATAGAGACATAAATATAAAATTGTATCGCTTCATGCAATCATCAGTGGAAAGAAAGTGACACTGAAAAGAGTCTTGTTATAATTCAAAGTCTAATACAGTATGATTCAGATCCTGTTCACACTGTACTAGCCCCAAATGGGAAGACCAACATAAAGTTCAGAGCATTCAAAGGCACCACATTAACATATACTGTTTGTGATATTAAAGCTGAAGTGAGTGATTTTTTACTGCTAGCATCGCTACTCAATAGTGGTGTCCATTTTCAACAGCAGCCTTGGTTCTGAGAAGTATTTTCACATTTTAAGACTGTTTACTATATTGTTGTGGGAGTGGGTGGGTGAAGATTTCTAAATACTTTCTTTGTCTGCCATTGGTCGAACAAACATGAATTACTGCCCAAAACTAAAACAAAATCCAATTTTGTTTTGTAGATAAAAGACTTATGGGTGGAAGTCTTATGAAAATGAGGGTGGGTAAATGATGAAAAAAAATAACAACCATCCAGTAAAAATGGCCTACTTGAAGAAAAATGACACACTTCAGCTTTAACTGAAGGAAAGGCGGTAAAAAGGTTGAATCTTTTCCCAGAGATTCTGAAAAACTCCAGATCTGTGGAGGCAACTGTGTGACATCAAGCAGAGTAACATGAGGAGTGTGTAGACCAAATGATTTATTTTAAGTCCCTACAAAATATCATGAATTGTGGTAAGTGCCTTTCTGGTCTCTTAAACATAGCAATGACTATTATTTAATTCTTTACATAATATAGCAGATGGATAATATAGCTGCTTAAATTGGATCTGCACACTCCTCAATATAACAGCATGACAAAGGAATGCAACAGAAAACCATTTCCGACAATCTGAGAGATAAGAGATAAAACCATTTGCATGCCTTACAAATAAAATGACAAAGAAATGTGGACAAAAATGCTACTAATGAACAAAAAAAATGAGTGCTGGCCTATAAGCCTATGCTTGGCAACAAGGCAAAAGCTTGCATGACAAACACAAAAAGAGACAAAATGAGCAACACAAAGAAGCAAAAAATGAAATGGGTGGAAATGTAAAACTGAGCGGGCAAAAACACTAAAATCCAACAAAAAACTTTAATGTCCATAGGACCCAAAAAACGCCATCAAATCGAGCGCCACTGGGATTCAACAACTAAGTGAGTCAAGAGGGAAAGAGAACATAGACATCAGACAGACAGAGAAGTGCAAATGTTGCCCCCAGGGGCCAGGGACCCTTCTTACATCACTAGTCACCGCACTCATTTTCTTAATGTGACGCATCTGAGGAGTGTCAAAGGAGGCAGCACCATGGAGAGATGGCTTTTCCTCCACCTAAAAAGCGCAGTGAAATGGCAGGGTAACATCAATGAGATGGAACAGAACAGTGAAAATTAATTTATGAATGAACAGATGGATTACAGAGAAAGGAAAGAATCAGTGGATAGACATGAATAGAGACAGGGCAGAGAGAGAACAGAGAGCAGTTGGAGGTGAGACACTCAGGGCTCACATAGACAATGACAGTATTAATGCTGATGGGCATGAGAAGCACTGCTGAGGCATTTGAATCTAGTAGTTATTTTTGAGTACTATTGCATGATGACATGCAGCTTCCATGATAGTGAAGGTGTAAGGAAATTATCAATAGACAATGATATATACAATGATGTATATAATCAATACATCAATTATACATTTATTATACATTTCAAACTAATCCCCTGTGGTCCTTGTGGATAAATACAATGAAAGTCTATGGACTGCACTGTGTCTAGTGTGGAGTTGCGTACAGTATTACCTGGCTGGTCAGTTTGGACACCTCAGTGGCCAGGGCGATATCAGGACGACCGAGCAGAGTTCCACCACGGCTGGCCTCCTGGCGAGCCTTTTCACGGTATCCGATCTACAACAAGATTACTACTTACTACTACTGCTTACAACTAGTACAATATACGGCAATACTACTTTAGAGTGTTGTATACAAAAAGGATATAAAATTAAAAATATCATTATTTATTTAAGCCCATGTAGTTAAAAAATGTAGACGACCCAGAACACAAATATTTTAGGGAAACCTGAGAGATTTATGACTCTCCATTTAAAATCCATTCCACCAATACGTTTAAAACATTTTAAAAATACACAAAGAGACTGTTAAAAAATCCATTTGAACTGAGCTTTTTTTTTAAATGTATGTTTTTAATCACATATTAACTTTGATGAGTTCACAGAGCACATCCAATAGTGTAAACATGGAAGCGCAAATGTGTTGCTTTGCATGTGAAAAACAATTTTGCTTTGTTCTCGTATGTCAATATGACATACGGGTTATTTGAAGTGTCCCTCACCTCACTGATGAGCTTAGCAGCTTGAGTGGCTTTCCTGATGTCTGGGCGGTCAGCAACCGAAGTGTACGTCAGCTTGGCTTTAGCCTCCTGCTTATAGGCGATCTATACAAAAAGAGACATGGGATTTACAACAATCTCTGTTGGATACTATTGTTTGAGGCAGATCCTTGTTAGTTGCTTACATTGCTTTGGTTTTTGGCCACTTCCATGGCATGTTGCACATCAGGAGGAGCAATCATTTGGTTGTAATTAGACTTGCCTTTCTCCTTCTCAAACTTCTCCTTGTACAATTTCTGTGAAACGATCACGTGAGATTATGATGATCTCGATCAATACGAATGAGATTAATTGTAACAAAGGGGTGAAAATTGAGTATTAAGACTTACAGCACTTGTGATTTTGGCAACCTCCTTGCTGTGGGCAGTCTCACGTGTTTCAGAAAGAGTGGTGAAGCCGCCGGATTGGAGATCCTTTTTGCTAGCCTCCTTGTATCTGGTCTGCAAAAGAAATGGCAAAACATGAATTTTTTAAAAATATTTTACAGTGCTTAAGTGACTCCACACACAATATAGCATTACATTTTGCCTTACCTCAGACACAAGTTTAGCCACTGATTTAGCATGAAGGATTTGGGGAGTGTCATGAACAGCAATGTACTGGCCTTTGGCCTTCTCATACTTCTCCTTGTATTTCACCTGAAGAACAGTGACATTTTTTTCAGTCTATCTGGTCACATTTTGTATGTTGAAAACTTTAAAGGCATATGGAAAACGGCACTTACATCGCTGACAAGCTCAGAGTTCTGCTTAGCCAGAATGGTGTATTTATCATCAGGAACAGACATAACACAGCCCTTCAACATTTCCTTGTCGTACTTGTACTCAACCTGTGAATTACAAACAAATCAATTCATTATCTGGATTTTTTTCCTGTAAAACTGAACCAGTGGTAGAAAATTAAGAGGTACGAACATCACTCTGCTGGAAGCTGTTCTTAGCAGCATGGATAAAATCAGGTCTGTCCACAGTCCAGATCCATTTGTTCTTGGTGGCCTCATACTTCTTCTTGTAGTCAAGCTACAAGGAAGAAAAGCACAAATAATTATACATATGATGAGACGCTGATTTGCAATTTAGTTTCACAGATGCTCAGTGCAGACTCACATTGCTGATGTTCTTGTAGGCTTCTTTGGCGGCACGAATGTCATGAGCGTCAGGTGCCATGTTGATGTGAGCCTTGTTTCTTTCATATACTTCCTTGTATTTCAGCTGTAAAAAAAAAAGAAAAAAAAGAAGTCTGAAATTAAGTATATTCTGATAAGTATTTTTTTTTCTGTAAATGTAATGAGAGGTTAACCTACATTGCTGGTGATCTCCTTAACCTTCTTCATGTGCTGGCTCATGGGAGTGTCATGTCCAAGAGTGTAACTTGTCGCTTTGGTCTTGTTGTGTTCCATCTTATAAATGATCTATAGAAGGGAACAGATAAACGTATTCACATAGAATGACGGGAGTGATTCTAAAGAGACACAGGACATCTGTATTCATGTATAAAATGCTTTCCATTTTATGGAAGGCAGATAGTGAGGATACTCACATCACTGATCTGCTTGCTGCGCTTGGCAACTTGGTAATCAGGAGTATCCAGCACTGCGGTGTACTTCGACTTGGCACGTTCATACTGCTCTCTGTACTTCCACTACAGGAAGTGATGGGCAAGAAATGATAGTCAAAGATAGTCACGCCAAGTTGTATTATAGATGGCAATATCATGCATTAATAGGAAAGGGTTTATCACGTCAGACTTCATTTAATCTGAAACTTGCATTTCACAAAAAACGCCTAGTGGAAAGCATGCAAGAAATGGCTTATGAATACTCAGCAGTCCGTAAAGATGCACACAAACTTACATACAACAGAGAACATGCAATACGCAGTGAGACAAACAATGGAAGTGAAAAGCAACTTCAGGCAATAGGCAAAGACACCGACAAGTTAATACTACTTCATCTCTACGCTCTTTCTTCTGCAAACTTTTAAACATGACATATCATCTGTGAATGTATTTTTTATTGATACTTCTGCTTATAAAGGAATTTGACATTAAACACATTAAATGTATTTTAAGGCAAAACTATTAATTATATTAATGAATGTAACCAATACATCATCGTTTCTTTTTCATTGTAAGATAATAACCTGATTCAAGGAAACTACAGGAAAACACAACCATGACCTTAAATTAGGGGAGACCATGTTAATTGTCACACAAATCCAGTTCAGGGTAAAATGTGTGACATCTCGCCCCCACAAACTGTTATGACTTTCCCTGACCTGACATTTATTAAAACAAAAACACAATTCTTAGCCTAACATGGCTTAATTTTCATTCAAAATCTACCTCTCTTATATAGCAGACTTGCATGGATGCCAGCTTTATAATACTGTCATTGTGCCAGTCTCTCTGACATGCAGCCTGTATACTGAAACATTGCATTACCTGTTTTTCCTAGTAAAATCAAATGATGTTATGGAAAGTGATCAGTGGATGTGATTTAAATGCAGCGCATGGTAGAAAATCCAAACAAGGGATAGTTAAAGGCTGCATATGACCATTAAAGGTGAAGTTAGGGGTGAGATTTCTACAGGGCTTGGAGTACTACCAATGGGCAGATGGTTACCTTACTCCACATGCCAGAGTTGTACATGGCAACGAGAATGTCAGGACGGAGCAGCTCATTGCAGCCACTCTTGAGTAACTCCTTGGCCTTGAATTTATATTTTCCCTGTCCATCGAGAAAACACACAGATGCACAAATCATGCCACAAGTGAAGACAGAGACAGAAAGTGGTTCCTGAAGTCCAAGTAGAGTTGCTCAGTTATAAACTGTGTACTCCAGATAAGGGATTCCAAAATAGCAACCTTAACTCATGACCCAACAAACAAAATGTTTAGGTGAAGTAGTATCTGGAGCACACAGATTTGGTCTGTGCACACTCAAAAAAATCCTGTTTGGATTTTGGAACACAAGCAGACACCTAAATCAGAGGAGAGAAAGAGACACAATCCAGAGACACTGGAGCCATGCGACAGAGCCATCCAGTAGATCGGAGACGGCCTCATGCTCGGGCCCCTGTGACAGGCGATGGACCCGTAGATGGCGGCTGGATCTGGTGGCTTTACCTGACTCATCTTGCTGGCCTCCTTAGCCAAGATGTTTCTAGGATCATCTACAACTACGGTGTACTTATCCTTAGTCTTCTCATAGCCAGCACGGTAAGACCTCTGCTCAGGATTTCAAAACAGGAGTTAAAGACAACTGCCTCGAGAGCAGTAAAGATGAGCACACATTCAAATATGTCATTGCAGGTAAACTCAAAATAAAATCTTAGTAAAGATATGACTTTAAGGAAGAAAATGACATAAACATAACAGACATCAGTTTGAGATGGTAAAATACATGTTGAAACAGTTTACCTTTAAAGCTGTACACATAGAGGCAGCAACAGAGAAACAGGTTATGTAAACACACGCTTTATATTGTTCTTGCTTCCCCATTATTCTCATTGTATTAAGCCATTAATACACCACTGTAATGCTTTCATTGACTTACGTCATTGATCAAAAGTGAAGCGTTCTTGGCAGCCTCAAAGAATGGTGTGTCACATGTGTATTTGAAGTTGGCCCTGTTCTTCTCATAAGATGCTTTGTAGAGTCTCTGTTAATAAAAACAAATAAAAGAGAGTAAGTGGAGGCTTTGTTATACATATTACTGAGTAAATCAGTAGAAATTAGTAAAAACGTGGCTTTTTTTACTTCGCTGTAGAGCGCCTTATTTTGTTCGGCATGCACCATCTCAGGTGTGTCCCACACGTAGCAACCGATGCCCTTGATCCAGTCCAGATCCTCTTTGTACCTGATCTAAAGTGGATTAGAACATGTGACAGTAGTTAAAATGCTATATGAGTCTCTGTCAATGATGCCATGAGCTGTCAAATTGCAGAAACAAGAAGGACGCTTTAGTTATACTCACGTCACTGACGCAGTCCCTCACAATCTTGCTGTGGAAGAACTCAGGACGGTCAGGGATAGACTTCCAGGTGCCCAGTGTGCTGATGTACTTCTCCCTGTATTTGACCTGCAAAAGGAGTAAGTGAGTGACCGGATTCCTCAATAAATTCATGTTCAAAACAGACCAAAAGCTTTTAAGTTCACTGACCTCACTGATGTCATCTCTGACCCTCTTGGCACAGAGAATATCCAGGGCATCCTTGTCAGCATGGTAGTGCCCCTTAGACAGCTCAAAGGTCTCCTTGTAGCGCAACTGAAGAGGAATGATGTTGAGTGTTAGAAGGGCTCTATTACAGATACTGAACTGGACAATGAAGGAAGCAATAAGGCATCTGGTTGACTTACGTCGCTGGCATTGAGGTAGGCTTTTTTGGAACGAACCAGGATTGGTGTGTCATGGATGGGAGTATATTTATGCTTCATCTTCTCATACTGTTCCTTGTATTTTTTCTAAAGACAATACAATAGAAGAATTACAGGCTTGTCTGGATATGGACATGTTAGTTATTGTCTTTTTAAGTGTGGTGAAAAGCTGAAATTACCTCACTGTACACCACTTTCATGGTACGAGCATGATCTAAAATGGGAGTGTGTGATTCTGGGGTGAAGAAGGCCCTCTCCTTGGATGCCAGATCAATGTACTTGAACTGTGAAGAGTCACAATATGTTTATGGTTGATATCTACTTTTCTCTAGTGAATTAAAAACATTTACCATTGAAATATTTCAAATAACATAATGCTAACGGAATGCATTATTAAAAAAAAATAATAATAATAAAATAAAAAATATATATACATTTTGTGCCCATCACAATAGGATCACACTACCAGATTTTCAAGTCACAACAAACTTACAAATAAATCTATGCTTTGTTACTAGGAGATGAACAACAAATGAAAATAATACAATGCTATGCATTTGAAAATCAGTTTACCGCCCATTTAATTCTGAACCTTGAGTATAATTTCTTCAATACAGTGTTTACATTTAATTGGGCTAAGAGTGACTTACATGGTTGGTCAGACTCTGTGCCCACTTGGCTCTCTTAATTTCCAGGCCATCCACAGTGGTGGTGCATTTGACCTTTTCCTTATTGCCCTCAGCTCGATACACAATCTGTGGACAGAAACAGATAAAGAGACATTTAAGAATGTGTACAGGCTTTGAAAGACGATTGAGATATCAGGCCTGAGGCCGATATAAAATCACTCACATTACTCATGTGGGTCTTGAGTTCAGTCACACGCTTGTACTCTGGTGTGTCCAGGACTACACTGTAGTTGGAAAAGTTCTTCTTGGCATCAGTCTCATAGGATTTCTAGAAAGAAAGAAAAAATCCTAAATTAGTACCAAAAATGATCAGAATGAACCATTATGAGTGAAATATGACCTGCATGATAAGGAAATAAATAATTACTTTGAACTTGGTTATCTCACGGATTCGGACCATCTCAGGGGAGTCCGCCATAAAGCAGCCGATGCCTCTTAGCCAATGCAAATCCTCTTTATATTTCAGCTGTAGAATATATAAACACAGTTAACATTCCTGCAAATGTCAATGTGGAAAATGTCACGCATGCATATGCCACAGTAAATGTGAGTGCATGTAGTATGGGTGACACCTACATCACTGTTGATCTCGTTGACGTGGAAGCAATGCATCAGCTCTGGGGTGATAGGCAAGGGCAGCAAAGTTCCTCTGCTGTTGTAGTACTTCTCCTTGTAGCACAGCTGTAGAAAGAAATGAAGCATTATTAGGGCATCAAATAGAGTGTAGAAAGTGAGACAGAACTCACGTTTCATAATAAAAACATACTCACATCACTGATTGCATTTTGAGTGGCCTTAACCTGCCGGATCTCAGGTGTGTCATACTCAGAGTGGATCTTGTCTTTTTCCTTCTCATATTTCTCACGATACAGTCGCTATGACCAAATAAAACCTTGTTATTATCCGTGTTTGTGATAAAATGTACATTTTACAAAGGTCTTTGCCAAGGTCTTACTTACTTGGTTCATGACCTTGTTAGCCTTCCTTATGGTAACAAAGTTGACTCCTTCAGGATCTAGTTTGTAGCTTCTGGCTTTCATGAGTTCGTAGGCTTCCTTGTACTTCATCTAAAGAAATTTGAACAGTAGATGAAATGCATTTATAACAGGTAATCTCTTTTTTTCATTTTGAAAAATGAAATGTTCTTTTACATTGCTGGTGATGACGCTGTTGGCTTTGGCCTGTTTGTTTAGAGGAGTGTCATAGGGCAGAGAGTAACCAGTGGGCATAAACATCTTATTGGCCTCTTTGTAGAAGTTCTAAAAGAAAGAAAGAAAGAAAGAAAGAAAAACAAAGAAATAAAATAAATGACGTGAAGCATACATCAATGGAGAGATTAGTACTTAAAATAATTCTTATGTATTGGAATGAGGCATCATACATTGCTCTGGATGTAGTTGGCTTGACGGGCCCTTTCAGTATCGACGGTAACAGCAGGAGCAGTGTTTTTGCCCATGACGTTTGTAACGTAGTCATGACGATAGTTAAGCTGTGGGTAGAAAGTATTTTAGTTAAAAGATTCTGCTCCAATAAAATTGCAGTAAAAGTTGGTTCATGTTTTTGAGGAGACACCTCGCTCAAGTTCTTAGCGCTCTGCTTGCATGTTTCATAGACGGGGGTGTCCGTGACCACAGTGTAGTCCTTGAAGTGCTCGATACCCTTAGCTCTGTAAAGATTCTGAAACAGAACAGAACACAAGAGAACAAGACAACATGAGAGAGGATAGAGAAGGAGGACTGAACTAACAGAAAATGAAATAAGACTTACATCGCTCTGCAGCTTCATAGATTGCTTACAACGAAGAATCTCAGGAGTGTCCCAAGCATAGCAGCCAATACCCTTCAACCAGTTGAGGTCATCTTTGTAGAAGATCTGAAATGAGACACAACGTGAAAGCTACAGCTACCAAAACCAGTAAGCAATCTCACTCAAACCACTGGAACCTAACTTGCTTGGCATTTCCACATGACAGTACACAAAAATATGAAGCGTGTTTGGAGGTACAGGTATAACTCACGTCGCTCAGTTGCTCGTTGACCTTGCGGGCTTGCACATACACCTGCATGTCAGGCAGGCAGATCCACTGGTGCAGATATTTACGGTAGTCAACCCCACTGACAGTCTTCTGCGTAGTGCGTGCAGCTACAATGTCAAGCATATCGGGAGGTATGTGGACCTTTGCCTTGGTCTTTTCATATTTGTCTTTGTACAGGCGCTAATGGAAAAAAGTGTTACAAAGAAATTTAAATTATTTTGACATTTACTAAGTTACAAAACATCTAGACCCTAACTGATGCTTTACTCACATCTAGAACCAGTTTTCCAGCTTTGATACATCTTGCAGTAGCAGGGTCATCCTGAAGACACTTAGGCAGGCTGTACAGGGTCTTGAACTTCTCATAATCTTCCTTGTATTTAACCTACAGAAACCAAAGAAGCAGAAGGTGTAATGTCCAGCAAGGTTAGGACAATCAGATATTATTTTTCAGTTATTATTATTATTTATCAGTTATTTTTCTATGGAGGCAAGAATTGGTGAAGAGACTGGTGAAGAGACTCACATTGCTCAGGACAACCTTCTGTTGTTTAGCATGGACTAAGGCATGGGAATCGTGAGGGATGTTGTAGCTCTTGGCCTTGATCTTGTCCCAAGCTGCAGAATAGGCTTTCTAAATGCACACAAATATATATCAGAAACTTGGAAAATAATTAAAACCAGTAACTCAGCATTTTGGTGATTTTCACGCAGGCTTACGGTGCTGTAGATCTCCTTCAGGTTGAAGCATCTTGCGTAGTCACAGGTGTCCAAAACAGTGGTGTAAATGTGTTTCTCCTTATGATATGCCTCTCTGTAATTCAACTGTGGATGAAAAATAAAATAAACAGCATGTTACCTCAAAATTACTGTGCTTTTAATACCACCAAAGTATTTCAATGAGCAATTCATGGGAGATTATGAGAGCTCTAACCTCGCTGGCCCAAGTGTGGCCCAGAACGGCAGTCACATATACAGGTGTGTCTGTCACAATGGAGTAGTTGTTCCATTCTTTCTTGCCTTCTGCCTTATATTTAATCTGTGGAAACAAATTTAAACTCTCAAACAGGTAAAAACAATGTCTCTTCATCGTCAATGGCTAAATGAGTCGCTGAAATTTTACTCACATCACTCTGAAGCTCATATGACTTCTTGGCACGCACAATCTCAGGTGTATCCCAGGAGTAACAGCCAACGCCCTTCATCCAGTTCAGGTCTTCTTTGTAGAACACCTGCCAAGGAGAAACTATTTAAATGCAGCCATTCAACAAATCTGACCCAGTGTAAATTTGACTGTAACCATAACCTACATCACTCAAGATCTCATTGGCCTTGCGTGCACGAATGGCATCATTCTGTTCAGGATGGCATGTCCACTGGTGCAGGTGTGTACGGTATAGCACATCACTCAGGATTTCCTGGCATTTCTTGGCAACCACATGGCTGATCATATCAGCAGGAATGTGGAGCTTAGTTTTGGATTCATTGTAGGCTTTGTGGTAGTCTCTCTGTAGGAAAGATCAAAAAAGTATGGTTAATAAGAAATTAAAATATAAATTATAACAAGTGAATATTGAAGAGCATGCGTAGTAATAATAAAAACAACTTACCATGTTCTTCATTTTTTCCATTTGGCCAGAGCGGACCACCTCAGGGAAGTCAACCAGTGTTGAAGCCATGTAGTGGCCTTTGGCTTTCTCATGAGCACCAAGGTACTTATTCTGTATTTGAATAAAAGAAACAATTAGTAATTGTTTACATCACTTATAAACCAGTTTTTAACAGTGCTTGAAGCAAAAAGGTTTGAAGGTATATCATTATGAATCCTTTATTATCCCTTATTATGTGGCCCTGCACTGTGGCAATAATTAAAGGGTCTATTCTATTTAATACTCATTCATTTTTGATACTTACATTACTGATTATGTCTCTGGTCCTCTTGGCTTGTTGTACTGGTATATATTCATGATTCAGCTGGTAGCCGGTGGCTTTGCTCTCATCCCAGTTGACTTTGTACAATTTCTACAGTAACAACAATATAGCATTCTTAATGTAACGTATCACATAATAAATTGCATATACATAAAAATATGTCTGGAATGGGCATTGTTACCTCGCTGATCATCTTTGCGACCTCTCTAGAGTGAGCCAGCTGTGGTGTATCCTCAGATCCGATGTAGTGGCCCTTCTCCAGGTTAAATGATTCTTTGTACTTCAGCTGAGTAACAACAAAAAGAATGACGTAATAGATAAGTTAACCTCATCACACCAGTTTTTTTTTTATATGAAGATGAAAACGCTCAATTCTTAGACACTTACATCACTGAGGTTAAAGGCGTTAACCTTTGCAAGAACAACCTCAGGGCGATCGACAATGTGGGTATATCTACTAAAGTTGTCTTTAGCATCCTTCTTGTAATGTCTCTGCATGGAAAAAAGTAACAGACATTGTTGTACAATAATGTAGATTTGTATTATAAGTAAGAATTTGCGGGGGAAAAACTCTGTCAGGTCAAACTTACATCATTTATAATCTCCTGGGCTTTTCGGACTTTGACATGCTCCACACTATCAGCAGCCACCCATCCACAACCACGTAACCATTCCAGATCTGCTTTGTAAACATTCTGGGGGAAGAGAATTAAATTAAATTCAGAGTAGCCGACATAAAACAAAACTTATTTTATCCTTTATCCTCGTATTTTAATAAACAATAAGAATCATTTTTAAAAACCTCTTTAACCAATACTTACGTCACTGGCCAGGTCATAAGTTTTACGGGCCTGAATGACATCATTTTGATCAGGCATGCAGGTCCAGTTGTGCAGGCGAGTTCTGTAGTTGTCATCATTAACTTGGATCTGGCACTTCTTTGCATGTTCAAATTGCAGCATGTCCACTGGAAGGTTAAATTTAGTCTTGGACTTGTTGAAGTCTTTCTTGTAGAGAGCATCACTAGCAATCTTAGCTGAGTTCAAGGCCAGCACGAGCAGAGGATCATCCTGGACGCAGCGGGCTCCAATGTGATGACCAACTTGCTTACGATAACCCTCTTTGTACTTGTACTGCAAAAAAGAGGATCATTTAGTTGTAAACTTGAATAAAATTAAAGTAAAATGGGTTTGGGTATAGTGTTACATATTTACTTACATGGCTCTGCACTTTACTGGTGTTGATGCATTGCTTAATTGGAACTGCATCTCCGGGCATAAAGTATGATGTAGCCTTGGTCTTGTTCCAGTTTTTGGTGTAGAAGTGCTACGAGTGGTGTTTAAAATAACATTTCTGTTAGTATTCACCTTTAAACAACCATTGAATAAAACATTTATTTCTCAAAAGGAAAATTGCATTACCGGGTGGTACATTTTGGACACTTCCCTGGCTGTAGCCAAAACTGGAGAGTCTGTCAGTGTGTATTTAATCTTGTCCTTGTGCCAGGCCTCACGGTACTTAGCCTGAAAAGAAAAATGAAAAAATACTAAGTGAACAGTATCTGAAAACCACACTAATGTCTTGGAGGTAACAACATCTCAAAGGAGAAAACAGGATATTGTGAAATAAATATACTGTAATATTCATGTTGTTTAAGAGTAATAGCAATAGCAATGGTAATACTAACTATGAGAAACACAATGCTTATTATACTCACATTTATACTTTATTTATGTTTTATTTTGCACAGGTAATGCACTTTGAATTACTGCTAGGAAGTGTACTATTAGTCAAAACTAAATAATTTATATATATTTGAATTTATTACACAAATGAAGTGAAACAAAGTATTTAAATTCACTCAAACAGGCTATGTTTTTATACAAACCAACTTACATTTTCATGTTTGTTAGAAAGCTACATTAGGTGACAAATGCTGCAAACAGTTCGCTATTACGAAGAAAATGAAATAATATGGCTTATAAACTTTAGTTTTATTTTATAATTGTAATACCTATGGAAACTGCTTAAAAACAGCCTTATCATTCGGTCTGATTTTGGTTATCTCTTTTTTTGTAATTACAGTTTTGTATGATTGTATAATATATGGCTTCTTGCTCACCTCATCAAGTACATCAGCAGCATTTTTGGAGCGCACAAAGTCAATTCTTTCAATGGGTGTTGTATATTTCTGTGTATCCAGTTTCACACGGTAGCCTCTCTGTAAATCCGAAAAAAATCATTGGATCACTACATTTCTGTAGGATTGGTAGAAGTAATAGTAGAAGCAATTGAAATATTGGTAGAAGCAATAACAGGATATATTGACTTACATCAGCCAAAATCTTTTGGGCATTCCTCACTTTGATGACTTCAACAGACTCATGGGGAATCCATCCACATCCCCTGAGCCACTCTAGGTCAGCCTTGTACACAGCCTAAACATCAAAAACAATCAAATGAAACAATGCCTAATATTTAGCAGATTGAAAAAAAAACAATTTAAACTCAACTTACATCACTACGCAGATCATAGACTTTTCTGGCCTGGACAACATCATTGGAGTCAGGCAGGCAGGTCCAGTTGTGCAGGTAGGTTCTGTAGTT
>JAUCNO010001888.1:8872819-8938879 GCA_032353835.1 Enteromius viviparus
GTAACGCAATATTGTAATGTATTACTTTTAAAAGTAACTTTCCCCAACACTGCATATTTTACTGCATTTATTTTAATGAGTTTTACTCGAAGACTCGGGAGAAGAACCAATCAATTCTCTTTCCGGCTCATACTGAATTGGTTAAGCTTATGGGGCTGTCACATGATGACTAATCACTCCCATCACTAATCACTACCTGCATTTGCTGGTTATCAGTGTATTTCAGAGCAGTACAAAAACAAATTTCAGTACTTTATTATATTATCATTTTATAAGTTACATAATTTACCTCTTAATTTAACTAAAAACCAAAAACGTTGGTACCATATTTTTACGGTAGAATTACGGCAACCACAGCTTGCTGTTTTTCACCCTAAATTTTACAGCTTATATATTGATTTATATTTAATTTATTCATCTATTTTTACACTTAAATTCCCTTTGTCACTATCCACTCATGCTCAGCTACTCTTTAAAAACAGTAAAAATTTAAGAAATCTTTTTCTTTTTTTTTCTTTGTTCATTTTTTTGTACTTACACCATTTAAAACTATTGCTTTATTTTTTCTTTTTAAATTATTTATAAAAATACAACTGAATTTTGATGTATGTTAACTTTAATATCATGGGAGATTTTGATTCCCATTGAATTCACATGTGTGTGTGTGTGTGTATGTGTGTGAATTAAAATATGAACTTGATTTTTTGTGAAATGGCAACGTTTTTTCAGGTGACATTTTCAGGACTCCTTCAGTCATTTAGTCCTCTTAAATCCTGTCCCTTTCTTATCATCATGCTTGCATTCAGATCTGCCTCAATCCAATCAACAACTAATTGATAGAACCAAGACAACACAATTTTTTCCGTTTATTCCAGGAAGTATGTAACAGTACAGAAGAAATTATCTGCTCTACTGCTCCAAACCAACTCTAAGTACTATATAAATGCACAAATCTAACAGTACCAAACACAACAACTCACCTTTTTTTAATAAGGTCCAGGGCGGATCCCAGGAAGCCATCCCTCATTTTGTAGATTTTGGCTCCATAGCTGGAAAGGTCTGTTCCGTCAAGAAGGATTGCCGGGCAGCAGCTGGATGGGCCTTCGCCACTCTCCCTGCGGGGTGGGAAAGGGAAAACAGCTACATCTGTGGCCCCGGGGCCTGCTGGGCCTTTTGTCTCCTTGCCTCTTCCTGTAGCAGCTTGAGGGTGCAATGGAGAGCGAGCCACTGGGCCTGTGCAGATGGGTCCTCCTGGGACCTCTGTGGTGGAACTGGGCTCAGATATCTCTGCTCCGCTGTGGTTCGAATCCTGAGCTGTGCTAACGTCAATGTCAGTCCTTTCAGCAATCTGCGTTTCCTCTGTCTGCATTCCTCCCTCCCTATGCTTGTCTTTACTCTCCATTTCAGAGGACCTTTGGATTTTAATGCCCTCCTTTTGTCTCATTCTTTTAAACTCCTCAAATGTAGGTATGTGCAGGCGGCCCATTGGGGGTCTTTTCCTCTCAGGCGTCGACTGGGCAGAGTTAGTGCAGATGGGCTCTGCCGTATGAGCTTTACTCATGGTACTAGACTCCTGTCTAGAGTTCATTGCCAGGTTAGGGGTGCTCCGTTGCCTTCGGAGCTGCAGTCGCCGGAGTGCTTCCTGTTTGATCTCCTCTGGACTGGTGATGCGTCGAGCACTTAACTCGTGTTGTCCATTCCTGTGCAATGATTGGCGAACCAATACATCCTGATCGCATGGATACAGTGGAGATGGTGCATTACCGAGCACAGGTTGAGGACGCAAGGGCTTGTGGGGCTCCGTCACACGTGTGCTCTGGAGCCGAAGTTTGTCTCTAAGACCCTTTCGAGCATTTCCGTTCATGCCCCAGTCCTCAACCGCAGGTAAAAGCCATTGTGGGAAGAGTGGTATATCCTTCCTCACTACTCCTCGGCGGCCGTAGATCATCATACCGTCATGGGAAGGCATTAAGCCATAAACCTGTGGTCCCTGAGGAGCTCCGTCGTACCAGTGGCTGCTTGAAGTGCAGTGAAGTATAAATTCACTATCCACACTCCTGTAAGGATAAGCATTAGGATCAGACACAGCAGCCCAGTGCAGGTTTTCCAGGCTGCGGTAAAGCCGGGTCCCGCCAGCGTTCACGCAGCCTTGTGGAAAGCGCATTGTCTCGTAGCCAGACTGTCCATCGGGCGGTTTAAGGGGATGCATACTGCTGGTGGAGCAGTAGACTCCCAGGTTGCTGAGCAGGCCATTGTTGTTGTTGCAGTGGCCTTGAGAAACATCCTGGGCAGGGAAGGGTGGCACTCCATGGTGAGGGAAAGCAGACAGCGGGGAGCTGAGGACAGACAGGTCCATGGACAAGTCCATGCTGCAGCCTGCAGGAGACCCTGCTGGGGAGTACTCACATTGTGGGGCTTTCACATCCGGCATGGCCACAGAAATAGCTGCCATATACCAGAAAGTAGCATCGGGATCACAGCCCTGCAGAAATGCACAGACAAGATGTTTTAGTACTTATTAATAATTAGTTTTTCATGACCATATTCTACAACTATAAATATAAATAAATAAATAATCAAAATGTGTAGGAAATATTTTCCATGGAAAATCCTTTGGTATATGTTGGGTATACTGTATATCCCTGGGGATTTTAAATACCAGATAAAATCTCAAATTAAATCAAGTTTCAGAATTAATCATGAGGACGTGATAAATTACTTCCTTCAAATGTCGACTGTATGTAACATTTCCTAATGGATCTCTCTATCCCGATATAAGTGCCCTTAAATGGTGCAAAAATGAAATTCACCCTACATTTCTCATTTCAAAACTGTACAAAGCTACCAATACTCCTCTTGCTGTTGGACTAGTTGCATACTAATCTAAATCATATCAAATGTCCCTTCCAAAGACAAAACTAAGCTAAATCTAAGTAACCAGTTCAATGACCACTACAGTAATTATAATGCTCATCATGCGTAGTTCCTATGACTTATATAATCAAATTCCTATTCTAAAAATGGCTTGTTCTTTTTTGCAAATTAAATGGTGGTGGGGGGTTATGTCTGGAATTAAAACATTAAAACGAGAGGGAGGAAAATCAAAAGGGACAGTAATGAAGAGAGCCACAACACTCGCCCGGGGCTCTTATTCCACTAATCAGATGAGAACTGTGGATTAGCAAGGAGAGCGCTTCTCTTTCAGTAATTAGTACAAATTGCCTTGCTTTGGGCCATATTAATATCCACCCGTAATCTTACACAGAAATCAGGGTCAAGCCAGAGTTACAAAAGAACAAGTCACAATAATTCCGGGCAGCAGAGTCAGGACAAATCCATCTAGATGAATATTCATCTTCTTCACATTGCCTGTCAGAGAACAACAATGGCATTGCGATTAGATTGAAAAAGGCGGGAAACCAGTGGTTTTACGTGGGGGAAACCCAGCATGTTCAGGTGTTCAATTAACGTTTGGCCCAATTTAATTAAAATGGAGCTATTGAAACCCCTCTGGTATTATCAGGCTCATTTCAACACTCCATTTAGGAGATAAGAAGATCAAACTCCCCTCTTTGTTCTTCTGTGAATCGTACAGTGAAGCGCTCGGGAGGATTTATCTTGGTGGGCGACTAGACTCACTGTCTCAATAGCGCTGCCAGTGTTTACTTGCGCTTGAAAACTGCTGACGTGTGAATAAACAGTCAATTAGCATAAGGAGCTTGTTTAATGAGCATGTGGCACTAGATCAACTCACGCCGGGCCCACTATGTCCTCTCTGTGTGTGACAGACAGGCAGATGCTACGTTTTTTATTTGAGCCGACATTACGGACACAAAACAGCAAGAGCAGACAGTCCCTCACTGAGACTATACTAATACCAAGCCAAAATACTAGAAATTCAAAAACAATCAAACTTGGGTAGCTAATCAAATTCCCTGATTGATTTCACATTATCTACTTTACATATATAGGCTACTTTATTTGTGTATGCAGGCCTCTATATGTTCAATATGTTAGGCTTTTGTTCTGTTAGTCGTAAAAACTTACCCCATTTTAATCAACTCTGCGTGTGCACCTTTACTCGACTTGCTTTAGGCACTCATTCACAGGCTTTGAGCCAACAGAATCTCTTTTGGTTTGGATTAGAGGTAGACAAACCATCCACAACACCAGACGGCTGAGACCCCAAGCACAGGCAGCTACAAAAGAAACGAGAAACGTCAATACAGACATCCAAAAATAATACAAATCAATTTCTGGAACGAACAATGGATCCTGGAGAAATTCTAAGGATTTTGTTTTTCTGTTTTCTCTAAATATATGCATTTGCTTTGAAGTGAGGAAATGTTGTTCAGAAGTCACACTTATTATTGTCATTATTGGGATATCCCTCACACACACACACACACACACACACACACACACACACACACAGAAAAGCTTTATTTGGATTAAAGTAGTTCAACAATAACAATGAATCACAAAAGTTTGCATAACATATGTGTGTGTTCTATTATGTATATGTAGATATACACACACTTCTATTTATATTCATATAATTTCTAAATATACTTAATATATAAACATCACATATTTCCTGAAATATATACATGCATGTGTGAATTATCAAACTTAATATTGTACTATGCATAAACAAATATAAACATACAAAACAAACTGTATCGTAAAATTTACCATCTCAAAATATACCACATACTTCAACCTCCCATGATTCAAGACTATAAAATTTAAGGCATGTTGTGGAGTTGGCTTTGCAATTTTATCTCCTCTCACCTCAATATCAGCCAGAGACCTTCTGTAAATAGTTTAAGTTGTGATAGTGGCATGTCTGTGAATGCAGTTTCAATGATTTCTCATTACTGAGGAAAACACAGCTCGACCTCCACCAAGACGGAGTCAGGCTTCAGTCAATAAATACATTCAGTTGCTCTTCTACACCGTGGCACTAATCGCAAGATCTCATGGTGTTTGATGAATGTCTGTCAGAATGTGGTCCAGCTGCTCACTAACATGTCTCAGAGTAACAAAACTCTGAGGATTACAGTGAGACAGCCAAAAAAGAAGAGGTACCTTTAGAGTTGTACTTGCGATACGCATTCACAAACATTCACTTTAGTATGGCTACATGACTCTTATGAGCGTTTCTTGGAGTGAATTGTTCAAACTCTTCAAATTCTTGAAAAAACTCACTAATAGACCATAGCCACACAAATACACACTAAACACCTTTATA
Source organism: Enteromius viviparus (assembly GCA_032353835.1). Taxonomy (NCBI): domain Eukaryota; kingdom Metazoa; phylum Chordata; class Actinopteri; order Cypriniformes; family Cyprinidae; genus Enteromius; species Enteromius viviparus. The sequence continues at coordinate 8,878,074 of JAUCNO010001888.1, forward strand.
TAAAGAAGTGACAATACCTCATTATCACCTCATTTTGGCCACCAGTACAGTCTCTTGAGCCTGCAACCATAAAGAAAAACTAAAAGACCTGTATCCACATCTATTCTCTTAAGGTGCTACTTATACTTCCTACACCTGCAAATGTAGAATTTTTACATTTTTTCCATCGAGCTGCTGCTAGTAAGGCTGCACATTGATCCATAAAGGCAGCTCCATGGGGAATCACAGACTAAAAGGCCACATATTGATTGTATCTGCAGGTTTGTGTGATAGCACAGCAGGGGGCTTTCTAGGTTTAGGGAGGCGGAAAGACATGAGGCGCAAATGGAGATTCACAGTATGATTATGCTGCAGAAGACTGACCTCATGATTGGTTGTTGAGATTGATCTATTTCATCTGAGGTCACAATGGCCACACTGGCAGATATCAACTGGATTTGTGCTTCCACGAAAAGGATATTAAAGCTGTTTCCAGGAGCAATTTGAGAGAAAATCAGGGGTGATAGAAGTAAGCTGGTTTAGAAAATTGTTGAAATCTGCATGTTTAAGAATATACAGTAAGCTTTAGCTGAAATGGAGATGGTTTACAGAGTAAATGTGGGTAGGATGTGTTCCGATTAGTACCTGTTGGCGATTTTCCCTAATCCATCTGATCCTGTGGAAAGCCAATATGCGGGAAAGCTTAGGAAGGTCCACTAGCTATTGATCATTGGCTGCTTATCGCCAATATTTTCCAATAAATGGACTAAAGGCTATTTTTAAGGTCTTACTATCTGTATTAGGATTTATGCTGTAAATCCTAAACATGAATGAACTTGTAATGATTTATAGGGATATAACAATTGATACAAATAAGTGCCGATTTCAATCGGTTGAGATGTTGGGGGTGTGAGTTGAATGTATCTCTGAGAGGAACTGACTGTCTTTAATCTTGCCTCTTTATAATGTACATTAATATAACAACCCTGCTTGGTGTACAGTGGTAACCAAGGAAATGCTACGTATCGCTGCTGTTCCTTAAGAGCCACCTGCTGTCAGAGAGTGAATTAGGATGTTCTCAATCTGTTTTTGCTGTAAATTTTGAAAATGTACAATTTAATTTAGATTAAAAACTGCTCATGCTGCATGCTTGGATTGTGATTGAAGTACAGTTGTTTTTTAATTTCAAATGAAAGAGTTCATGAGTTGAGTGACACACACACATTTTCTATTTATGTATGAATACTATTCTTTCAGCTAACTAAATGGCATTTGAGCCCAAAAACTTCATAGTTCATTGTTCTATCATCTGTTTTTGAGGCAGGTGAAGGTGAGGTAGTTACAGTAGAGGCGAGTGCATAATCAGATGCAGAACCGAAGAGCTTCTTCATTACCTGTCAGCAGAGCACCACACTCATTCTGACAAGAGCAGCCGAGACAGAGCTGGGTTACGGCTCTTCAAAGTAAGAAGAGATGGTATCAAAACACGTTAGAGTGAGACTCAGGAGAGAGGAAGACTCAAGCACCAGCGTACCTCAGTTAATTATGCTTCAACTCTGCCATGAGTTCTTTGCATTCAAACAAGATATACTGTCTACCATATCAGCAATATCAGAGCTAAATAAAAAGCAACAGCTTGTTACATATTGTACCATACAGATTCATGCAGATTAAAAAAAACCTTAATAGATATACTATAGAGCGTGTCTTTTTGGTTAGCACAAGATTGTTTGGTGAATATTTTATGCATGTGTAGTGTTAACTGAACTCATGAATAATGCATTAGGTCGATAAGGTGAGAGAAGCATTGTTAGCGCATAAGTTTTTCCATAAACACATTAGTCCACATATATTCTTAAACGATCAGATCTTATAATGCAGTTTGGTAATTGGTACATATTACAAAGCTGTACTGAAGTCATTCCTATCACTAATTGGTGCACACAGATGCCATGAACTTGCTTGTAAATCATTACATATCTGGCCGGGTATAGATGTTGTCTCGAATAACTAGCACAGATCATGTCATTCAAGCCAGCAACAACACAAAAGGCAATTTACAGAGCTTGCATTTCCGAGAGACGCACACATCAATATGGCAATGGATCAATGTCTGCCGGTCGTCTCATTGGTGGATGTGTTTAATTAATGACCAAGCTGCCACAATGTAATGTAATGTCATCCTGTAAATTAGGGTATGATAGAAATAATATTAATTGAAGTGCCACCGTAACCCAATTCATCAGTAAATTTGCTTCTTAAGATTTAAATGTTGAACATGAAGGCAAATTGTTTTTCATATAAATATCCACATTCTAATAAGAAAAGGCCACTGCCACTGACGTAGATGAGGATAAGAATCTTTTTTCCATGAAAACTGTATGCATTGAAGCTCTGTGTGATGTAACCCTGTCGTTAGTTGATTTTTGTCTTGGGAAGCATAGGGAAATGAAGCAAGATGATAATTGCCTTTCAGACTGATGAATCAATGCTCACAAGGATTTTTCCTCCTCTTTCTGAATTAGATAAGTCACATGAACATGATACCGCTGCTTTGAAAGATAAAGACGGTAGTTACGGGTAAACTGTCAACAGTAGTCGTTACTGCCTTTAGAAACCGTGCGTGTCAGGAACAATTATCTATTGCTGAGAAATCATGCAAACTGGAAGAACATTGGAAACATGCCAATCTCCTACTCGAAAACGTGATATTTAACAATGGGTTACTTAACATAAAACCAGGTTCTTTGATAACAGAGCGAATCCCATACAGTGAAACACCAAGCGAAGTTTGATGAATACAACTGTAAACGGTGTAAAGTTGACATCAAATGTGTCCTCAGCATCAAAAGGATATGACAAAATGTATAAAACACTGTACTGTTCAAAAGTTTCAGAATCAGAAAGATTTTTGGTTTTCTTATTTGGAAAAAAAAAATATAATACAGTAAAAACAGAAATATTGTGAAATATGAATACAATTTAAAATAACTGTTTTTTATTCATATATATTCAAAAATGTAATTTAAGCATGTGGTTTCAAATCTATTTTTTAGTAGTCTTTAGTGTCACGATCCTTCAGAAATCTTACGCCTTTCTAATGCTCAAGAAACATTTAATTATCATTTATGTTGAAAACAGCTGTACTTCTTAACGTTTTTGAGGAAACGGATACATCCAGAGATGTTTGAAAGAGCTGCAATTATTTTAAAGATTATAAATGTCTTTGCTTTTAATCGTTTTAGTGAATAAAAAGGAAAAAAGTATACATTTTCATATATATACACAAATGGTCATGTGACAGGGTACCCTTTAACTTTTGCACCATTGCATGAGAATAACAAAAGAACTGGCAAAATGCTATTTCATACAGTATTTAAGTAAAGCTTGTTAAACTGTAAAATCTCCTAAATCATTTCATGCCAGTTACCTATATAGCAAAATCCCACAGTATAATCATCAGATGCCATCAATACACCACCTCAATGCTTCTTGTAAGGCTTTATAGTAAACCTGAGAGATGTTTTTTAAAAGCATATAGACTATAGGTTGTCATGTAGTCAGCCAAGGGCTCTTGCTCTTCATTCCTCCTAAGTGTGGCTCTGTTTGTGTTTTCATTGGATAATGACACCAGCAGCTCTGGCAACAGTAACAATAACAAAAACAACCTACGACTTCACACTTCTCAACCTCCAGAGAACAGGAGAGAGTGCTATGGATCCAGTGTGAAGTACTGTAAAGATAACAAGAGAAAACCACGCCAAGGACAGAGAGGAATAGGATAGGACAGGACAGGACTGGAGAGCGTGATTGATAGGTGAGAGTAGAAAGCCTGATAAAAGGCTTAGGTGTGGAGAGCAGGAGACACGAATGATGAGAGATGAGGAGAGCAACCATGAGAGAGAGGTAGAGACAGAGCGCACCCCGGGAGCTACACTGATAGGCAACAGCACTTGTAATAAGGCAGGATTGCTTTAAGATGCAGATGGCCCTGTGGCAGTGAGAGAGAGACAGAGATATGAGCTTAACTGAAAATGATAATATCATGGAACCACTGATAGCTCTCATTTCTCCCTCACCGCTGTCTGCACTAGACTGTCCTGGACTAGCTCACCGCTTTAGAGGAGAAACAAAATGTAGTTGTTGTGGCCATTTGTGCTATTTATACAGGACACATCTAGCCCATGATTTTTTTTTATTGCCTAAAACAGCTAAAGTAGTTTGACCAAAAACTTACAGGTATAACTGACCGATCATGGCGTGTCATTATGTGGACATGTTTGTTCGTTCGTGTGACTATCTATAAAAAATATATAAATAAAAAAACTTTTCAATGGTAATGTAAGTCAATCAATATATTTTTTTATATAGATCTTTATGAACTTTAAAAATATTTATAAATAGAATATGATGAATATATTACAAAGTGACAGATGATTAGGTTCGTAACGCAACCTCTGCTCTCAGCAGCTCAACCATGCATCACACAGTCAATACAGCAATCTATACTACATTATGGGCTGTGGCATTAAATAGACGATAGAGATGAACAGCATCACGCTTCTCCTTCAGTAGAGCAAGACTGCTGGATGTCCTCAGGAGCTGCCTGTGGCTGTCATATTTCAACAGCTCCATACGAACCCTAATAACCATCCATTGGGAGAACATTATAAGACCCACACAACCTAAGGGTCCCTCCCACACACACACACACACAAATCTGCTCCTTTGTTGTTCTTTGTGAATGAAGAAGGGATCAAAGCAGCGGATCTCTACGTGAAGGTGCCCCAATCTCCGTCGGAACCACTTGGCCGGTAATGGGCTTTCATCGGGGGGTGATGAGGTGAAAGCGGGATAGGACAGAAGGGGGGGGGGGAATGGGGGATAAGAAATTAGGAACATGAGGGGGACGGCAATTGATCAGCTGTCATCTCCGCTTACTGTATGCTGGTGCACCTTTCACAGAAAAATATCCGATCCAACTGAGTGAGATGCACACTGGGCACAATCATCTCCATTCCAAAGTGAATGAGGCGGCAGCTCACAATTCCAGCAACAGGATACAAGAACTTTCAACAAAAGCCTCCATTTACAACACCCAACATGTTTTACGTTATGGAGAGTTATGAATAAAAACACACAATCAAAACCATAATGTAAACCTGATTTTTCAACATATAATGAGGTGGTAAAATCCTGGTTTACTGTCGTTCTCTGGTGCCATTCAGTGTAATTATTCCAAACACTCATCAAGCATGAACAATGTCAGTTCAATGCCAATGGCTCACATACTTTGCAACATAACTGTCTCCTCCTGCTGATAACAAAAAAACAAACATATTCTGTCACATACCAGACAGATGCTTAGCATTGACATAAATCAGAACCTTGCCACAGATAGTCTGAGACAAACGATGTCATAAAAGAACAAAACAATAATTTAAAAAGATTCCTTTTTAGTGGATACTTCACTCAAAAATAAACCTTCTGTCATAATTTACGAATGCTCAGAAAGAATAGGTAAAATTTTAACTTTAGGGCCAACAGCTTGTCAATTTTAACCTTATTAATACCTTAGTAGAGTAGTATTGTACCCTTAAAGTACTAATGATGACCTTTAGGGGTAAATAAGATACAAAGATCCTCCTTTAAGGCTACTGACCTCCATCTGATGGACACTTTACAATCCCATGAGGCCCTGGGAGAGGAGTTGTGATTGTCAGTGAAGTAAAGCAGCTGACGTAGTACTTTCTGGATTACATTTTATACTACACACACTCATACTATACAGACCATAATTTCTAAAAAGTTGCGTAGTAATCACTTGCTGAAAAGAAGTGCAGTTATATCCCTCCCTTTTTTGCACAACTCCTGACATTATTTCTTCTATAAACCGCAGAAGGGGAAATGTCACAGAATGCCCAAGCTGCTCTTTTCCAGATGGTAATCATACATCATCAAACTGTTCACTTTGTTCACACTTGGGATAATAAGAACTGGTTTCCTTTCTTTAAATTACATGCCTGCTCAGGAAAAACATCTTCAGATCATCAGATTCTCGCCCAACCTTTTCTGCTCTACAGAGACGATGTTGTCCTCTGATGAATACTATGCAAACCTGCAGGTGTCACATTAATTTATTTTCCAATTTCCTGTCTGCTGAGATACCCTCTCTCTTTCTATCTCTCCACTGTCCAACTAGATGAAATATTGAGGGCTTTTTTCCTCCAGAAGAGCGAACTGGCCCATTTTTACCCTGAGTGAGCCAGACACTGAGGCGACCTTCTTGAACATCCGGCTCAAGTTCTCCAGTGCTCTGTGGCCCAACAACATACAATAAATCAATGAAGCATTTCATTAGAGCAGACGGCTACATCTCCAGCGAGCCGGTGCCCTGTGTTTTGCAAAGGTGCACGGCGGCGGACCAGGTCAGGCTAAAAACTAGAATGCCGGTGTTGTCACAAGCAAGCAGCCTGACCCCTTACTCCCTTCGTCACGACGACACGTCAAGAGGTCAGTGAGGCATGACAACCCCACACAACAGAAGGATCGTGTGACAGAGCAGTGAGGATAAATATATTCAGCTCTTCTCTCCCTCCCTCCAGAGGTCTATCCTCCGCTTCAGATCTGTCCAATGTCATGAGCAGAAGTATGCAAATGATATTCACAGTGTTCCCTTGTACTGTTCAGCGAGTCTGCTCTGCATATTCCAAACTGGAAACCTCCTCAGGTGGGATTTCACTCAAAAACCATCAGAAATGTTATAGTGATAAATAAACACTAATTATTTAAACACTAATAAGAAAAAGATGTAATCTAGTGTATTCACAGATCTAAATTATATCCTAGTTGAATACAGGTTCATTCATTTCTTCACAAATCATGCCATTCAACAAGCACAAAATAAGTGGCAACCTTATTCTATTACAAGTGAAAAATCCTCCCTGTTCTCCGTCTAGAGTTGCGTACCTCTTTCTCATGCAGAAACGTCAGGTAGTGTCAGCAGAATCAGCAGTGCGCACGCAGCGGTCTATTCCACTCTGATGTGATAGCAGCATGTGAGCTGCTTTAGCTCTCTCAGCTATTGTTACAGCCACCAGCTCCGCACTGAGCATGCTCCAAACAACGATCTGCTCACCGTTGGCATGGGAACCACTCAAGCACAGACCTCACTAAAAAGGACCTCCCTGATATACACTCTCTCTTTTCCCCCCACCTGTCCTCTCGAGGGGGTTTTCCTTGTTTTTGTGTCTGTAGCCCTGTGAACCGAAGCAAAGCTTCACAAACGAGAATAAATTGATGGGAAACATGCACTCAAGAAGTTAACTGAGCTAGGCAGCTCTAACATCATTGTCTTCTGTCTTGAGTTCGATACAGTGAAAGTCTTCACATCTTGATATGTTGAAAAAAATATATTTTGCCAAGTGATAGAAAACACAAGCAGAATTTTACAATTAACAGTGAAGAACTGCTGTAGTAAGCGAGTCAATACTCTGGAGGAATGTGTCCAAAAACCATCTAGTTTATTCACACGGGTAACAACTTTGTCTAGTTGTTAATTATATGTTTAGCTATTTTGAAATCGTTAAAAATAAAATAAATATGAAAGTTTGAATAAATAAAAACAATTTAATATTGTTTTATATTTAATAAAAGAAATATAAATTACATAAAAATATTAATTAAATGAAAGAAGTTTTTTTGAATATTAAAAACAATTAACAAATAAAACTAGTTAGTTTTTTAGTTTATTATTTATTTTTAAATATCTAAAATTACATAAAAGTTAAATAAATGACTCTATGTAAACTAGTGTATTTGTTACATTTATTAAAATAAAATCTATTAATATCTATCAAAAAGTAAATAAATATAAATCTAAATAATTAAAGCTAGTTTATGTAGGTTTTTAATATTTATTTATTTTAAAATACATGTAAATAAATACATAAAATAATAATATAAATAAATAAATGTTAAACAGACTATTTGTTAAAATAAATATCTAAAATGAAATATATAAAATGAATATATATATATATATGATGAAAAATAGATTATGAAATAATAAATGAAAAAATCGAAACAAAACATTTAAAAATGATAATAATATAAATAATAATAACAAATTACCAATCTGAAATGTAAATAGACAACTCTAAATAAACTATTTTAATATTTATTTCTTTAATTATTAAATAAGTAAAATTTCTAAAATACATTTCTAAATAACTCAATTTCAAAGCACGGCCTGTAATCTTTACTGGAATGCAGTGCAGGGTTGTACTGCATTCCACAGCATTCCCATGAGAGGGCTTCCAAAGCATATTGGCTGTGCTGTGTAATTACAGTATGTTGTGAGGGGTTGTTGCGGCCGGGCCATATGGAGAGAGCTAATCCTCCGTGTTACCGCACATGCTTCTCAGCTCATCCAGCGATCAGAGCGCTAAACAGACATCAGCTGAGCCTGTCAGACCCCGTCAGTCTGTCGTAACCCTGCACGCAGGATCTCTGGGGCTCAGTGCTGCAGCGGGTCAAGGGATTTCCTCTTTGCCTCTGTCGTACCTCAGTGATCTATTGGGATCAAGCTCAGGAGGTCGGTCACCGATGCATTATCAGCATTTGATACCGAGCTCCCTGGGGAGACTCAAATTTACTATTAGCGTTTTCTTTCAGGGCTTCTAGCCTTTCATTAGCCAAAGTGACACTTTTAACAGCTTATTTTATTTGTTTATTGTGTAATTTATCTTTATAAGTTTTATAAATTAATCGTGATATGTATCTGTTTAGCACTTTAATAGCTAACCGCACTCGTGGTGGGATCAAAATAAAATCACAGGTCCCTGTGGTTCAGTTGGGGTTGGTTTAATACACTGCAGCCAGTAAAGCTTCATCTATTAGCCTGAATGCTTCTCCAGAGGACTGGATTTATATAGTCTATTTATGAGCAGCGGCACACAGTCAAACAATTGAAACATTAAGGTGAGAAAAACCTATCATCTGATACATATTGAAACACTACTTTATATATAGCTTTAATTACAAACACAAGCACATTTTGGAGGATATTTATCAGCAAGTCTATGGTATTCTTAAAAATACCATGAAGTACCATTTAAAAATCATGAGTTCTAGTATTGAGATTTGAGCGTTTCCTCCACTATAGGCGATTCTGACCCTGCGGACATTCTTTTCACACTCTTTTCACTTGTCCTTGCACACTAAAGTATGAAATTTCATCTGCATTTTTTTTTCTCGAATTCTTCATCTTTTCCATATTAAAGTGCTTCAGAAAATGAGTTTTCAAGTGGTGGTCAATGGAAACCATGCAATAAAAGAATAAAAATGGTAAATTTAAGTTATATTTTATAAATTCGGATTATTAGTCTCGCAATTCCGAGATTATTTATCTCATTATATTATTTTTCACAAATCTATAAGGTTAAAATCAACTCATTATTCTCTTTTGAGTTTACATCCCACACTTGTGGCTTTTTTTTCCTTCAGAATGGACAAACTCACTCTTGTTGAGTTAAATCAAGCTGCAAGGTCCGAAATACAAGATATAAAACAGTTGAAGTTCAAACAGTTAAAATTGTGAGACAAAATAGGTAAATGTTATAGATTTATAGTATTTTGTAGGAATAGTATTTCATGCTGTAACTAGGCAAATATGTGACCCTGGTCGTAAGCGTTAATTTTCCAAAATTAAGATTTATACATGATCTGAAAGCTGAATGAATAAGCTTCCCAGTGATGTATGATGTGGATAATAGGGTAATATTTTACCGAGATACAACGATAGGAAAATCTGGAATCTGAAGGTACAGCAAAATCTAATTTTAAAAAGAAAATCACTTTTAAAGTTGTCCAAATGAAGATCTTATCAATGCATATCACTAATCAAAAATTAGGTTTTCATATATTTTCCTTAAGAAATTAACTAAATCCCTTCATCAAACATAATCTTTACTTACTATCCTAAGGATTTTTGGCAAAAAAGAAAAATCAGTAATTTTGACCCATACAATGTATTTTTGGCTATTGCTTCAAATATAACCCAGCGACTTAAGGCTGGTTTTGTGGTCCAGCGTCACATATATGTTCTATATGAACTGCATATGTAAATATTATGTAGCCCAATTGTTTAAATCAAGTTAATGCTTTAAAAGTAGAGTAATTATAGTTTCATTCATTATTATAAACATTTAAACGTTTAGCATCAAATGATGTTTTTGGTGACAGAATTCTATAAAAAATTATTTGCATTCCTATTCTGACATCCAAAGGCACAACAATACATTTTATCTTTTATTCAGTGCATTTTTCCTGTTTCACTCCATTTGTTACCAGTGTTCTTCTGTCATCACAATGCGCGTGCAGCTACAAGTGACGCAACTGTGATGTCTTCACAAAATTGGTCTATACTCTATATACTAAACCCTAGCTATGAGATTTTCTTTAGCAAGTTAAATGAGTTGGACATTTTATAGAATAAATAAGTATAAAATAAGTATAGAATATATTAGAAATATAAATCTTTTCCAACATTATAAATGTCACTGCTGATGTGTCCATGCTAAACAAAAATATATTTATTTAAAAAGAATGTTCCTAAGTATGATTGGTATTTGTGTATCTATACATAAGAAAAGTCCAATTTTTAATGTGAACACAGTTTTAATACAATTTGACCCATTGGACACAATAGTGCCTTCAGTTGAAGAAACATTTTTAAATGGACAAATGCACAAAATGGATCCAGATCTTTAATACACAGCGTTTGTTTCTGGGAGAAGGGAAGCATTAAAGTGACTGATGGGCCTCAGGGCTTAGAGAGAGAGTCTCAAGCTGGTGGCCATGACACTCAAGATGCAGAGCGGCCACAGAGCAGCGGCCGTCACCCTGCCCAAAGACTCACCATTCCTAATTTATGAGGGCTCTAGCAAGCCTCAATAATTCATACAGCCAGCTCCACACAGTGATCACTGAAGCACAGACCGCCTTTCACGCAAGGCCAAAGAAAAAAAAAATTAATAAATAAACACCATTCTCTTTCAGACAAGGTTTGCCTCTCCATTATGAGATTCTTTATTTCGACAGCAGTGGGACTATATTTGGTACTGCATATGATTCATCTAACGCATAAATAGCTGCAAGACAAAAAAAGCTGAAACGGCATTCACGAAACCAATCAAATAACTGTTAATATAGCTGCAATATATATCAAAATTCTGATGCATTATGATTCAAAATCAGGTAAAAAAAAAACCAATGCACTGATGATACAGTAGGTCAAACTTATATATATAATAATTTTATCGTATGAACTAAAAAACACATAAATAATTCACTAAGTATGTACTGACACAATGCCATTTAGTGACTTCCCTTAAAAGTAGGCCTAACTAAACTGAATATTTTCATAGGATATCATAAAAAATGTATTAGTTTAGCTCTAGGGCTCCATATTCTATATGTGGCACCATTATGGGAGACAATATCGGTGGACGGATGAGAGACAATCGATTGTACCCTGAGAACAGGGCTCACAATACATGCTGACACAAATACTGGGAGAGGGGGCTGGGTTTAACACACCGACACACATACTGACGGTGCATGAGAGCATTTCTATCAACTCTATAAGCTCAGCAAAGAAACTCAATGGGATGTGCATTTATAATGTGTCGGATGTGGGTCAGTGTGTAGATGCATATGTTTAATGCACCGTACTGAAGTTGTGGCTGATGCTGCCATCACTTCCTGTGCTACTATGAGCCTGGGAAACAGCATGGGAACTGTCCTACATTCCTCAGACGGTTCACGACTGGGGACTGTAAACGTGTACAGCAGGAATGTATTGTCATTAGTGCATGAGGCCATGTTAGTGAGACTACAGGGTATTGACTCAACTGCTTTATTCAATGAAGCTGCTACTACCAATGATATATGAGTGCTTTGTGTGAATGGAAAGTTTGATTAGTCCCTTAATAGGCCAGACAAACTAAAGACATGTCAATATTTATTTAACCATAACCAACCCACATTCTTACAGGCAGGTTCTCATGCGTTTCTCTGTTGGTAACGGGTCTTTTATTAAGTGCACTCCACAAAGAGAACAAAAATTAATTAGTTAAAGGGACAGTTCACCCCAAAATGAAATTCTGTCATTAATTACTCACCTTTGTGTCGTTCCAAACCCGTAAGGACTGCGTTCATCTTCAGAACACAAATCTGAATATACAGAGAGCTTTCGGTTTCTTCATAGACAGTAACACAACTGACATGTTAAAGGCCAGTAGTAAAGATATTGTTATTTCAAATCAGTCATTCAAACTGTAAAACAGATATATTGACTGTATTCAACCATTTATTCTCTTCTGTGTCAGATGAGCCTGAAGAAATGGTTAAATAAAGTTTTTTTTTGTTTGCACACAAAAGGTCATGTTAGTCATTTTTGGGTGAACTATCCCTTTAATTCTTTAAAGCTGGACATTGAATCTGGGTGTCTTCACATGATACCATAAATTCATAATTGCCCATAATCATGCTATACAGTCTTTCATAATTAAAATGATGCAGAATAACCCCAGAGCATAAAAAACAAATAAAATGTGCACATTTCACTGAATATCATTTACCATGGTAAACATGAAATTATAAATTATGATTTTATAGCCTATACACAATAAATTAGCCTAGTATCAACCTTTTTAAATGGTGTTATGTGATGCCTCTCTCACACATACACAAGTCCTTTACACAAAATGACACAGCTGCGTTTAAAACATTGAACTAGAAATGAAGTACTGGTTAGTTTTTCACTGGGGTGAAAGTTCTTCAATAGCAATGCAATGTCTTATAATTATCTATTTACAATTGGCTTTTGTAAATAGTTTCAACCAATCTCAGGAAGTGACTGGTATCAGGAAATGGCCTATATTTGGTCAGCATGGTACTTATTAATTGTATTAATTTAATTAATGGAGCGCTGATTTGAAGTCAACTTTATGTAAAACAGGAGGAAGAGCCAAACTCAGTATTTACACAACAAAAGGGGTCTTAACAAGCCTTTCAGCATACATCAAGCAGGGTACTATTATGATGCAGAATATTCAATGCATTTGATGCTGAACGCTATGCAGATGAGGCCCGGTAACAGCCAGGGATGATTTTGCGATCAACAATGTGGCCATTTCATCTCTGGAAACTGAGTTTTTTCCACCAGCCTTGATGTAGACAGAACATGAAGCTGCACACCGAATGAATCACTAACCCCTTGATGGCCTTTAGTTCATCAAAACAACTAGGAAAAAACAATCCTGATTCAGAACATCCAATTGATAGTGATAATGTCAAAAAAGAAAGCCCAGCATGTCTAAATGAAGTGTACTGCTGATATAGTAAACTATTCATTGCTACAGGATACAGAATGGGAAAGGTAGAAAGGTTCTATGGTAGATACTGTTAAAACTACAGCAATGGGAGTGACTTCTTTATACTGTATGACACAAAGAAGTACATAAATGAAAACTGTTCATTAAATCCAGGCTCCTGCTGTTTCCTGAACGTGTTGTTCTGGCTAGAGAGGGAGCGCGATTATTTTAGTCATGCATTTTCCTTTGGAAACAAACTGTTTTGATCAAGGAACATGAATCCACAGATCTGCTGATTCCTACTTCAAATATAAAGTATGTCATGGTCTCAAACAACATTAGATTTCATGTATAAAATGTTGAAATGATAATGGCTCTTGGTGTACTATGGAGGGGAAATATGACACAGTTGGTGCTCTTGTGAACTCATAATTGAATATTAGCTATGTGATGTAATTGCTGGCTTGGTGTAGTCAAAACAATTTCAAAGTCTGAAAAGAAAATTAATCTTCTGGATTTTCTAAATGCATGTTATTGATTATATGTTGAACGATTCATCAATGTTTGTTTAGTTAATTTTTGAATTGACCTTGCATTTTTTATAGACTCATATCTGGATCTTACAGTGTTGATCTTACAGAGTTGTCTTATGTAATGTATGCACCTCTCCAATCATTTAATCCTCTTAAACCCTGACATTGTAAGATTCAATTCATCTGCCTTCAATTCTGCATGTAACAAGGGATGCATAGAACCAAGTCCCCAATCTACTTTACTTTTCAATATGGAAGAAATTGATCTGTCAACTACTTCAATTTCATCACAACTTTAAGCTATGCATCATAGCAATATATGGTATAAGCAGGAGGCTTTCAAACGTTAAGTGCTTATGTTATCATTTTATTACAGACACCTAAATACAATAATGCATTTAAATGAACACTCAACAGTGAATAAAGCCTATTACTACCTTCCTTACATTGCACTTATTTCCACTGAATTTTACCTCAAAGTCATTTACAAAAATCCTTGAATTACAGCAAGCCAATTTTCTAAATCAAATAAAACATCTTTAACCACCCAACACATATTGGTCCTTCCGACTGGCAAGGTGACCTAGACTATATATAAGAACAGAACATAGCATGGAGGACATTCATCACACATGTGTTCTATCAGAGCTATATGGGCTAAACAAGAGCTGAGTATAGGATATAGAGAACAGTATAGGATATATGTCATTATCATGATGCTTTAGTCGTCATTGTGCTATAGTAATAGAATCCTCCTAAAATCCACATCCTAATATGATAATGCCATAATGTTATTTTTATCGTTTAGCAACAATTCAGCTTATTCTCTCTCAAGAAAAATGTGAGTTGCTTTTTTTTAAGGGCACGGCCAGACTGATATGTTGTTGCTCTAGTGGTAGACCTTCTAAAGAACATTCACACTTGACAAGTTAAACAAACAGTAACATCATTTGCATCTTAGCTAAGTTCAATTACAGAACATTAAGAGTTTGTTTAGATAGAACCCATTTAAAGTAGGTCACATACTACAGTCTAATCTACAGGAGATATGCAAATGTGCTCTGAGTGACTCATGCTGAGCATTTCTGAGCTCATCTGTCCTTGCAGCTCTCCTGTCATGTTCTCAGCTGGTGATCATGATGCATGTCAAGGTCATTTAATGTGTTTATAATCTAATCTATAGCTACATACAATTGCGATGTATAGTTGTCTACACAACACTGAAATAGGCAAACTTGCTTTAGATCTTATTTGTCTCGCTACCTTCATTTGGAGCAACTGGATTTATTTATTTAATGTTACAGCTGAAGAAAATGTAAATAAATAAATACATAATTAGGTTATGGCCAAAAAACGTTATAAAAGCTGAAATCAGTGACCAAAACCTTTCTGTGTGATTGTTTTATTTAATAAATACAAAGGGATAAGTTATAATAAATTAACATGTCAGCAGTGTTGGCACCTTAGCAAAAATTATACTAGAGTAGAAATATGTAAAATTAGTTTTGCTTAAATATTGAGTTGATGCTTGTTAAAAAAAAATTAATTATGACTGGTTTATCATCTGTGAGCACAACAGCCTGAACAGTTTACTAAGTTCAGTTACCCAAATTCTTTATCAAAACATGTTTTTTGGTTTAGCCAAGGTTTATGGAAACCTTTTTATTTATTCTAAAATAAATGATTTTGTTGCATCACTACCTAATGACAAAAGTTTAGGCAAACACTTTCTGATCAAGAACTGCTGTCAGCTTCCACTAAATTTAACTACTTTATTTGTCCAGTAAGCAACTGAGGAAAGAACAGCAATCCTGTAATGACTCCCCTGATGACCATTACTTAAATAATGCAGTCTGTGTGGACAGGAGTCTTGATCTGAGCCAATCATTTAATGGAGAACAATAATCCTCTATCCACCCTTTCTGAGTCTAATACTATTAGGGTTTTTTTCCAATACAGTTTTCTTTCATTATTATGGATTTTTTGAGCTTGCATGACTTCTAATGTGCTGAAAAACGTTTGCCAGATCCATGTTATGATGATTATGACTTGATAAAAAGCTTTTCAATATGGTCTCAATATTTAGAATTCAGCTATACAAAGTTAAAATAGTATTTTGTGCATTTACAGGTACAATATAATGGCAATTGTTAGTTTATTAGAACCTCTAATCTAACCGTGTCAGATGGTCTCATCTGTAATAGCAAAAAATGGCAGATTTCCATTCATTTTTACCTTGGTTTTTCACATGCCTTTACTGCCCCCATCTCAATCTATATTGACTTTTAATGGTCATAGGTATGAATTTAGTATTCAGAAATCCTGCACTTCGGTTATGAATGACATCCAACAGTAAAGCTTTTCCTTTAACTACACAGTATAAGGTATCATGTGAAATGAAAGCCTAAGCTTGAACTCACAGAAGCTGAGTAAACTGAGGGACGCTCGTAGGATGGGAAACCTCGCTCAAAAATAATAAATAAAAACTCGACATTTCATTCATCCAGCTTACGCTGTTAATGAAATAACGTTAAACGCCGTGAATCCCATTCGCAGCCAATTTATTAATGTCTAGACACAGAACCGATGACAGTTAAGTAGATGCTCATACTTACATTCCGCGCGAGTCACTCGTTTTCTAGAGACGACGGTATCATCCGAAACACTATTCTGCCAGTTAGACGGGACACACATGATGCTTGTGAATGAACCGGCTAGAGACGACCCCTAAGTAAGCGACGACCCCTCATTCTGTCTGTGTGAATGGAAATCCAAGTACACTATTTTTTTTTTCAAGCACGTAAATGACATTAAAATTGCATTTGCTGCTACTCTATAATCAAACAGGAGTTATCATTTGTTTAAGATAATGTAAACTAATTATTAATTTATAATTAAAGTCATTCATTTATTATAGGTATTCATGAAATTACCAGCTTTGAAAATATCTTAAAATATTTATTTTTTACTAAAACTTCGGTTCAGTACATTATACTTTTTAATAATATTATTTTGCGTGTGTTGTTGCTGCAAAGGCAAAGCGACTAGGCTTTCTGTTACTAAAACGGGGTGAATTTTCTTAGAGCCGACTAGAGGGCGCCCATGGGTGGGGTTAAAAAATGGACACTTCCGTCTGACGTTGAGTCAGCATTGACTGACTGTGTTCTTAGCCAATTACAGTGAAGAAGAGCTCCAACGAGGCCTGACCAAATTCACAAACCCAGCCAATCACAGCGTAGCAAGCGCAAGCAACGGGTCCACGCTCCAGAAGTGAGGTGTCTGTTTCTGCCATAGATGGTATCGAACCAAGCAGAAAGTTAAAAACTGGTAACATATGATTAGAAAATTGTGATTAGAATGAATGGAACAGCATATTCCAACTTTGACAGTCAAGAACACGTTCTCAAACTAGGCGAAACTTTTGAGAAACAACCTAAAAGTGCTTTCCATACGGTACGATGTAAGTGGCATCTTTTACATTATTATATTTGTATCAGCATTTTTTATATAAACACAAAAAAATAAATAAGTTATGGAAAAAAATGACCTGTGTTTTTAAGCTAAAACTGAAACCATAAGTTGTTTTTAAACAATGTGCACAGGCATATGAGAAGGCAGCTATGTGCTTTACCACCTTGCTGGCTAACTCAGCTTTTTAATGTTATTTTGGAATAAAACAAAAAAAACGGAAACGTCTGACTTTGTGCTTACAATAGAATCATACCTAAACGAAACCGTTTTCTATCCTCTGAAAAGCAGTGTTTTAAAATCAATTCTTGGAGAACATTTAATTCATAAAAAATTATTGACTTTATAGTACAATAGTAAGCACGCGCCCTCTGTAGGTTCTTTAGTGGCACTACACAACTTCTGATGTCATCAATGGCACACATGGCTCTTTTGAAAAATGAATGTTTTCTTCATGGTCATAGATGATTTCAAACCAGCCTCCATAGACACAACATGTGAGGGGGAGCTGGAAGTGGGCAAAGGAGAGCAAGTTACAGTCACACTACCAAACCTAGAGGTAGGTTCCGTAACCTTATTTCCAAATGTCTTGTATTCACAGTAACATGGATGATTAAACTTCTTTCCTATCGCTCTTTGCAGGGATCCACGACACCAGTTACCGTATTTAAAGGTTCCAAAAGGCCTTATATGAAAGAATGTGTTCTCATTGTTAACCACGACACAGGGGAGTATCGTCTGGAGAAACTTAGCAGCAACATCGCGGTCAAGAAGACCAGGTATTATTGCTTTTGTGTTAGAAGTCATAAGGGATTTATTATTTATTTCATGACACTCCTTTAAAGAGTTTGTCCAGAAAACACATTGTCATATTTCTATTTCCTAACAGGGCTGAGGGAAGCAGTAAGATTCAGTCACGGCTGGAGCAGCAAACCAGCAGGCTTAGTCAGCAGATGAAGACTGGCAGTGGAAACAAGGCGCCATCCAGCACCAAGAGCTCTCCCCCCAAGGAGAAAATGTCTCCATCGTCTCCCATGGATGATATAGAGCGAGGTAGTCTGAAAACACTGAAATTAGCTTTTTTTAATCAGTTCAGTCAATAATATAATCAGCAGGACACCAGCTACATTAGAGAGATATAATTAGTTGTAAATTAAGCAAAAGTATATTTCTGGTCAAAAGTTTAGGGTAAGTATTTAAATAAAACCTTTGTTCTCTTCAAAATGAGAGTAATGTAATTTCAAACTTTCAATTTATAAAAAAAATCATGATTGCACAAAAATATAATATTAAGCAGCGCAATTATTTAGTTTTTTTTTTTTAAATAATTGAGCACCAGATCAGCTTATTAGAATGATTTCTGTAGGATCACGTGACACTGAAGACTGTGATAATGACTGCTGATAATTAAGTTTTGCCATCACAGAAATAAATTGATATTTTAGTTGTAATTTTTTGGTTACACTTTATTTTTAAGGTGTTCTTGTGTCTATAGGGTTAGGTTTAGGATTAAAGGGTTACTCCACTTCGTAATGAAAATGTAGTCATTATTCACTCACCCCCATGTCATTCTAAACCTGTATAGTCTTCGTTCGTCTGCCAAGTAATTCATTACAGGTTTAGAATGACATGGGGGTAAGTGATGGACGGCAAAATTTTCATTTTAGTCAAATTTATTATTATAATTGTAAGTAAATGTAAGATGTAACAAGGACACCGTAAAATAAAGAGTTATCAAATTTTTATCATAAAAAAAAAAAAAACGTGATATTTCAGTTTGAATATTTCTTCAATATTGTGACTTTAATGTGTCTGAAAATAGCCACAGAAGCTGGAATGACATTAAACACAAACATTTTAATGTTAATAATATTTCATAGTAGTACTGTTTTTACTAAATTTATCATATAAATGCAGCCTTTGTGAGCATCAGAGACTTCTTTTAAAAAAGCATTAAAATCTTACTGACCCAAACCCCTTGAACAGTATTGAACAAGCATGTCTGCTTGAATTCATTAGGCTGGTTTTTTGTGTTTGTGTAGAGCTGATGGCCGAGGCGCGTGTCATGGATCAGATGAGCAGTGGAGACAGCTCCTCAGATTCCCACAGTTCCTCCTCCTCCAGTAGCGGGGACAGCTCCAGCAGCAGTGACTCAGAGAATGAGGATCGCCCCCCGCATAATGTGGCCCCAGCTCCCCCGCAGAGCACCTCTGCCCTCAGCACATCTCAGAGCCGTGTGGAGGAAAGCAGCGGGCATTTCATGAACACTCTCAGTAAGTTTCAGGGCTTCTGGGTGATTTTAGATGCTCTGTCTGTTTTGGGTGTCTAATATATGTGGCTAATGTTTCGATTTATTTCAGAAAATGATCTCCAGTTGAGTGAGTCTGGGAGTGAAAGTGACGATGACTAACCGCAGAGACGTGTGCGACACCTGATACTGAAAGAGGGTCAGGTGTTTAGGAAGTACGTATCACACCTTGTGATACCTGAATCCAAATTTTCAGAATCGATTTTTTTTTTTTTTTTTCTCTTTTCCCCAGTTTCTTAGTAATACTTGCATCAGCACAAGCTATGCCAGTGGACACATAGCTGGGGGGGGTTTGCTGTATTAGTAAATTAAGTAAAGGTATTTATTTTGATGAGAATACTACTGCATAAATGTTACTTTTATAGGAATGTCCTATAATTGCTTCCTCAGAGGTTATAGAATTATATCTGTTTGTGAAATAGCTGTTTAGAAAGATCCCCATGGTCTTCTTTTCATCTCTATATTTTTTGAGGCTTTTCATACTCAAGCACAAGATATTTAGCAGCTTTTTACAAGGAGTCTTAAGGAGCACCAGTGCATTAAGGTGCCAAGCTCAATCTCAGATATTTACAGATATTACCCGACCTGCAATACTTGAATTTGTCTCTTTCGTTGATTCAGGGACATTTGTTCATAACAAACTGTGCCTTTATTATATAAGGTGTATTTTCACTATCCATCCCATTCTCTTACATGTAATACTCTTTTTTTTTTTTTTAATTCCTGCTTGGATTCCCTAAAATATTATCTCCATTTAGTGGTAGAAGTCTCTGTGTTGTGTGTGTCTTACTGTACGCCTCTGGAAGGCCCAAGAGCAACACACTAACTCTTAAAGGATGTCTTTATCCAGCCCTTCTTGAGCACTAATTGCAAAATATGACGTGCCATTATTATAGCAGGGTTGACTGATGTGGTTAAATGTAGTTATGTGGAAGCTTTGATCATTAAAATTGTGTGTAGACTAATAAAGATTTGTTTTGTGATGTTTTTGTCGATCATTTTGTCTCAATATAGCAGAACATATCTGAGCTGCATAGTATGCTAACTGAGATTGAAGTATATAGCATGATACACTTGATCAAGTCTGACTGGGTAATTGTGAGATAAGAATCATTGCTATAATTATACTGAAGCTTTCAGCATACATTAAAACGCAATGCAGGGGTTTATAAGATGTGCATCTTTTCTGTGAAGATACGAGAAACTACTTTCACAAGCACCGAGTTGCTTCTGAAACAAAGATGTTGAAATAGAAATTTTACAATGGCTCTAAGTATGTATGCAAATTCTTGCAAAAGTGTGTGTTTGAGTGTGTTTACCTGTAGCAGTATCTATTGTGCAATGTACACAACATTAAGTTGTTCATTTATTAATACCATTACAAAAAAGTTGGCAGCAAAATGGCTAAAACTGACACTTATTAGTGTGCCATATGACCATGGATACTTTATCATTTGTTATTGTCGTCCAAATGCATCTCTTAGAATTTTTCAAAACACTGTTAGATGGTTATAAAAACAAGGTAAAACCTTTCCACATTTAACTTGCTATGAGAAATTTGTTCATTCATGTGTTTAATTTTTTTTAATAATTTTTTTTTTTTTTAAAGGTGGTAACACAAAAAATTGCCAATGCCTAGAACACATTGGGATAAACAGTACATCTAGTTTGACCATGGTTAATTAAATAGGTGAAGCTGAAAAGCAGTTTAAAAACATTTGGTGACATTGTAACATCATGTAACGTACATTTCAGTGAGCATAAACACGTTTGCACTCCTGTGAACCTTTGTTAAATGTTATGTGAAAAGTGCATACGTTGCAACCAAAATGACGCGTTGAATTGATCAAAAAGTGATAGTTTAGTATTTTACTGTGTCAAATAAATGCAATTCTTAGATCATTAGAATCCGAATATGCATACTAGAAAGATCTTTGAAGGATTATGTGACACTGAAGACGCTTGAATAAATACGTCGTAAGATGACATACATTAGATATTATGACAGATGATGGTAGTAACCGCTGTATTTTGGAAGCAACCATGGTTGTCGTGAAGGTAGTTTGTAACGGCAGCAACACTGGCAACTCAACTCAGTTTTACCCTCGATAATAAGCGAGTTTACTCAAGTTCATTTGCAGGGGAGTCGCTCTTAGCACAGACTGCCATTACAAGGAAGCAAAGTGCTATAACAGGACTATTGTACAGACTGTGCTGTGGACTGCGAGAGTAGACATGTTTTCCAATTCACTGCTGAGAACTGGATTATTTTTATGCAAGCAGGAGTACGGAGGAATAAAATGCCTCACATCGGTATTCTGCACTCGGACAACCAGTACACTAATAGGTGGTGAGAAACAAAAAACCATGGACGACTTGGATGGTCCTAGCTTTCCGACATCATTATACTGGCTCTTTGGGAAAGGTTATTTTCAAACGACACATCAACTGCAGGTAAAGATTCTTAAGAAGGTTCGGGGAAGAACACTTTTAATCTCCAAATGATTGTCTTCTTTCGTTATGTTGGGTTTTTATATCTTTATTTATTTTTTTAGATAACAGCACCCTAAAGGGTAATAAACTTACAGTAATATTGATAATATGCAACATGAATCTTTATTTAAACAAGCATGTGTAACTAATGCAGATAGAGCACAGCAAAATCTACGGCCCCCTTTGGAAGTCCAAATATGGACCACTGGTTGTTGTTAATGTGGCCAATGCAGACCTTATAGAACAGGTTCTACGGCAAGAGGGTCGCCATCCCATCCGTACAGACATGCCCCACTGGAGAGGCTACCGAAAACTGCGCAATCACGCCTATGGACCCCTCACGGAGTAAGTTACACTGGAGACCCCTGTAGTTTTGGCACAAGCATACATCTGTTATTTGAATGCATTCATTGCAGTCCTATTATGCAACAACCATAAAGCTGCAAAAGTACACATAAAACTGCAGATATGAAGCTACAAATGTGCACGCCTGAACATGTAGTGAGTAGCTTGCAATTGATTGATTAGGAAATCATGTACAAAATGAAAACATGACTGAAGACACATTATTGTGTTCGTTGAACAGTAAACCAAAGCCTAGTGATTCATGGAATTAAACCCATTTTAGTAGGAATAAATAGGGAATTGTTTTTGAGTTCTTACAATGAACAATGAACTTGCATTAAAATCTGTGTGAAGGATGGCAGCTAAGGAAGATGATAAAATAAAATGCAATAAGATGAATGCCAGTATTAGTGAGAAAACTGGATTTGAGGAACCATAACAACCTCCGAACATAAATAGAAAAACATGAGGACAATAGACGGTTTCAATGACAACAACTTAAACAAATTGTGCACGCGTGCTTTTGTTGCCTTAACTTAACTTCCACTAGACATCCAAATAGAATGAATAACAGCTGCTAAGATTTTCTTTTTTGATAATTGGTAAATCAGACGGATTTATTAAAAATGCTAAATCATTGTCTGTCAGCAGGAGGTGCTTTAAGCACGAGAAACTACAGATTTCCCCGGTAATGGCTGTAGACAAAGCAGCCCTGAGCTTACAAACGCTGCCTTATAATATGCAAGATGAAATGAAATGACATTTTCTTCCTTCAGAAATACAGTTTTATAAATCCTCCCACGCATCGGTTTGATTTAAGACATGGATTAACGTTATGTGCTCATGTTTATTTAACGAAGCCGTTTGGACAGTCAGTCAGTTTTGATATCGTGGCAGGTCACCACAAATAAACATGTATGGGAAACACATCCCAGAGCGCAATAACATAAGACCAGGTGCCTGTTCCATAAAACACGTTTATCAAATAAGCCCGGCTTGTTTTAATTAGTTTGACTTATTTTGAACCAAATCAACTGACAATAAATCAGATTAACTGAAATAAACCTGGCTTATTTGGTAACCTTGTTTTTTGGAAAAGGCCCCAGTTTTATTACTCATAATTAGCTGCATTTGTAGCCGTCGACACTAAACTTAAGATGTTTTTGGGAAACGCAGCCCAGACCGATAAACAAACACAGACCGAAAGTAAACTTAGGCCCTCTATGAAACCGTCTATAAACTGATCATGAGAACACTATGAATTTGATCCACAATTTTATCACATAAGCATTGTGCAGAACTTATTTTCAGGACAACTTTTTTATATCGGCAAATTATCATGCAGTGATGTATGAGAAAGTCTTTATGCTGACAGGAATGGCAGTACTCATAATTGTCCCATTTCAGGATGGGAGCGGAGTGGCAGCGCATTAGAAGCATCCTGAATCCTCGCATGCTGAAGCCCAAACACGTGTCCTCCTACGCCGGTGCCATTAATGGTGTGGTGAGCGACTTTATTGAGAAGGTGGCTAAGCTTAGGACAACAAAAGACAACGACGTTATGGTGTATGATGTGGCAGGAGAACTGTACAAGTTTGCCTTTGAAGGTAGGCTATATCATATTGAGTCATTTCCAGGCATTCATATTAGAAGTTTTAATGAGTCAGGTGAGTACAAAGGGTCAATGTCACACATGCTTGCATTAGATAACAGAGGCCATCCTATTAAGAGCAGTGGCCTTGACGAGTTCATAGGTGCTAAATATCTGCAGTTGACCTTTTCAGATAACTTTCAAATAGACATAACACTCATATATTAAAGCAATTGTGGTTTAATATATATAGCCTTAAAAATTGTGTACTTATATTATTACATTATTTTGTTCCTGTGTCATTTTTTGTCGATTATCACACACAGCACTATAATTTTCTTGTCTTTCCTTCATAAGGGATTTGCTCAGTGTTGTTTGAAACTCGTATGGGATGTCTGAATGATGTGGTTCCTGAAGAAACACAGAAGTTTATCTTCTCTGTTGGGGAAATGTTCCGTCTTTCTCCCATTGTGATCCTGTTTCCTAAATCTCTCTGGCCCTATATGCCTTTTTGGAAGCATTTTGTTGCTGTTTGGGACCATCTGTTTAAAGTTGGTAAGTCTAAAATAAAAATGCATTTATTGTTGCCAAGTTAGGATATCATGATCATCATGATTAAAAGACTATAACTATAAAGACAATAATAATGTTGCAAAAGGTTATTATTTTAAATAAATGCTGTTCTTTTGAACTTTCTATTTATCAAAGAAACCTGATAAAATAAATATATATATATAGTAATATATTGATATATTAAAACAGGATGTTTTGTAATTTTTATATTAATAATTTTATAAATAAAAACAATAATAATTTCAAATATATTTAAATAGAAAATAGTGTAATAATGTTTCACAGTGTTTCTGTTTAACTACATCTTTTGCAATTTCATCAAATAAACGCGTCTATGTAAGAAGAGATTTTTTTTCAGTAACATTAAAGAATACCCCAAACATTTGAACAACAGAGTGGAGTGTCTCTATTCAAACAATACTCATCTTTAGATATGCTGTTTTATTTAAACAGCGGATGAACTAGTGCAAAAGAAGATGGCAGAGATTCAGGAAAGGGTGAAGCATGGGCAGCCAGTGGAGGGCGAGTATCTCACGCACCTCCTGGTCAGTGAGCAGATGTCCTTGACTGAGGTTTTGGGAAGCATTACAGAGCTTCTGCTGGCAGGAGTCGACACTGTAAGTATCTTTACTCTTCAATGAGGCAATGCGTTACTTATCTTGCCATTTATAACATTTGATTTAAAGCTAAGAGAAACAAATAAGCATGATTAGTATTTGCAGTGCATTTGAGATTCAGCTTTTCCGATACATGCTCATTGTAGACATCAAACACGGTTTCTTGGGCGCTTTATCACTTGGCACGGGAGCCAGAGATCCAGCAGAAGCTGTATGAAGAGGTTATCAGTGTCTGTCCGGGTGACAGCGTGCCCTGCAGTGGAGATATCACCAGGATGCCACTGCTAAAGGCCATCGTTAGAGAGACTCTTCGGTACAGTGTATTTAGTACCTCTGAGTTATACTGTGTTATAAGCATATTTAAAGGAATAGTTCACCCAAAAATGGAAAATTGCTTAAAAAAGGGAAAGTTGTAGAATTTGTTTCTTATCAGAACAGGTTCTGGATCCTCGGAAGGAAATGGGTGAAGCAGAGTGAGAGTCCAAACAGCTGAGAAAAGTAATCAATACAGCTCTAGTTAATTCAATTCAAATTTCAATTCAAATTTATTTGTATAGCGCTTTTCATGATACATATCATTGCAAAGCAGCTTTACAACAAAGTAATGAGTAGTTAATGAGTGGAGAAACTGAAGAAAGCAGTATTATAAATAAAGGATTCATATTTTATTTGGAAGAAAGGGTTTGAAACTTAAAACGACTTAATGATGTCGTGTGGATTACTTGTGAAAGATTGTGTTTTTATCAGCTGTTTGGACTGTCATTCTGACGGCACCCATTCATTGAAGAACATGGTACTTCTCACTGTTTATGTTTATATGCAAAAAATGTAGAGCTTCTTTTTTCGACTGCAAATTGATTATATGTGGTAAAGTAGGCGTTTCCTTCAGAAATGAACGCTGACATGGTTAAGCTCATGTCATGCCCAAACCATCAAACTGATGTCATCAGAGAAGATTTGTCATAGTTTACCACACAAACAGCAATGGGAGCTAACAAAATAAATATAGTCAGTTTTGATTCTGTGCAGACTTTAACTATTGCATTAAAAGCATGTCAAAGTAGTAGAAAAAGTGTTAACTTGCTGAATGAATCCTCTAAACATGTTCTCTCAGTTTATATCCAGTGGTTCCTGGGAATGCTCGTGTCATTGCTGAAAGAGAAATAGTAGTGGGTGGCCACCTCTTCCCTAAAAATGTAAGCTGAACTACGAACTGCCCTTCTAACAGCTGAATCCAATGTACATTTAATTTGGTGCTAGTAAACAGATACCCAAACCGATCGGCGCTGTGCATTCTGTGTTTTCCAGACTCTTTTCCACCTCTGCCACTTTGCAGTGTCCTACGATGAGAAGGTGTTTCCCAATCCTTTTGCTTTCATGCCTCAGCGCTGGATCCGGGAAGAGAAGCAGCTAAACCAGCATCCCTTCGGGTCTGTGCCGTTTGGCTTTGGCATCCGCGCGTGCCTGGGCCGCAGAGTGGCTGAACTGGAGATGTACCTCCTCTTGTCCCGGGTAAGAACACATTTCATAGATGTTTCTGTTACGAAATGAAAAGACATTCTTGTACCTCAGAGATTCTTGGATCTATAAACTAAACAGTGAGGCCATATAAAAATATGGATTCAAGGAAATGCACTTTTAGGTCATTCCATGAATGTTGAACCCGTCCATGACAGCAATGATTGTCCTGACCCAGTTTATCTGATAATTTTGTTATGTTCATTTTGGATTCTTGCCTAATCTTTAGTCCTTCACCTTTGGTCCAACCTTCTTATCAATGAGTAACTAAGATTAATGTATTCAGCATGTTTTCTGTGATGAACATTAAACTTGAATAAACCATGCATGTTAAGATCAATATGCTTCATTTTTTTTACATGTTTCAGTTAATAAAACAATATGAAGTGCGTTCAGACCCTTCAGGAAGGACCGTGAAGCCGATCACACGAACTCTGCTGGTCCCTGCCACATCCATTGACCTGCAGTTTATTGATAGGCAAAAGGAGCAAGAGGAGCCGTTCAAAGCAAATGCTTCTGTGTAACATATTGGTTACGACTTACAAAAAATAGAACTACAATGCGTAGCCCTGTGGAAACAAAGTGTTTACTAATTTACATTGCTTGGCATAAAAAGGCATTTTTATTTATGATAACATTTATTTTACTGTTATAAATACCTACTATACAATATACTGTGAATGCACTCAGTTTTGACATTACATTGTACAAATATTTTTGTTTAAATTGCATGTGAATTAATGTCTTTGTAATTAATGCAATGAATTAATGTTAGTGTCAGATGGTTTTTAGACCTTTTACAAATGTCAACTTATTTTCTTTTGTGAATGCACTTTCATTATTTTTATTTTATGTATTTTTTAGAGGAAATTAATATTATAATTTAACTAATCTGTTTTCACGTTACATTGTCCTTGCTGGTGAGAATATAGCAAGAATAATATTTATAATAATTGATCACATGTTGCAACACCTCTCCATAGTTTCCCTAAAAACCCTTTCTAGTTCAGTTTTAATATGAAAACAATATTCAATTTGAATTCAGCATGGAAACTACAATGATGCCCCCATGTGGATGACAATTGTAAATACAATAAATAGAAAAATTCCAACTTTTACATACTTTTTTGCTTTTACTCCACTTTTATGTCAATAAAATAATCTCTCTAATGTTTGACACATTAGGCCTAGGCAGGTCACAGGTCTAAGAGCTGATTAAATTAATGTCATAAAAATGATATATAAGAAAGTTAATACGGAATTTGTAATACAGATTTTTTTTTCTATCCCAACGTTTAAAATAAATTCCTCATGAAATAGATTATGTAAGCTCATCATCCATCTGCATTCTTCATTTAGAGTTAAAAAATGTATTTTTAGCATACACTATTTAAACACTATTTTCACATTTTCCCAATTTACCATTTATATCCAGCAGATGGTAGTGTTGGATCAAACTAAATGCAATAGAAAGCTGTAGAAAACACTCGCTTTTCAGGTAGCTTAAGTTTCAATAAATAAATCACAATTAATGATTAATATATGTATATCAGCGTAGCCATTATTATACTCCTGCTTTTGTTAACAAGCATTGATAAGGTCCCTATTGACCTTTAGAGTCCATACTATGGAGGTCAATGGCTATTTGTTTGTCACAGACTTTCTTCAAAATACCTTTTCTTTTTTTTTCTTTTTTTGTGAAGCAAAATTTAAATCAGATGTTTGGAAAAACTTAAGGGTAAATAATGACGACAAAAAAAAACTTTAAAGTAACTATCCCTTTAAATTATTTTCAAGAGAGAATACAGGCAAATCTGTACTTTAGAAAATATGCCATACGGTGTTTGAAATGTGTTTGCATATAATGATGTGAATTAACAACAGTTTTCAACAGGTATGCTTCATTTATTGCCTCATATTAATATCTTGTATAGAAAAAAAAATAAATCAACAATGTATATCTGTTACATTATTTGACACTTTTTTGGTCCAGTCAAGTCTGCTGTACAGGACTAGCAGCACCGACTGTGCATTAATCCAAGTTATTCTACAGGGCCGTTGAATGCTTGAATCTGATTGGCTGACGAACGTTCTGAGGTGTGCAATTATTTTCAAGGAAACGCACGGCGTAACACGAAAATGTAGAGGAAATTCTTTGGACAGCTTACAAGTTACAAGTGCTTATTTGGCAGTACATAGGAACATCTTCCCTGCTTTAGGTGTTTTATTCTGAGGTTTCTCTTATAAATGGGGAGAATAGACTGCATTATCATCAATACATATCACTGACTCAGTCGTACATACTGTGAATATAGTGAAGTGCAAAATATCTCCCTTCAGTTCATGTCCCAAGAATTCACCAGTGGAGCTTTAGAAAGAATCCTGATAGGAGAAGAGATGCATGCAGATGAAATGGCTTCTAAAATCACATGACTGTGCAGGTTTTGGCCTTGGTCTTGTGTAGACGTGACACTGAGTCCAGCGCGGGCCTGTTAGATACATGTGAAGTCCTCTTGGTGGCTCTGCTGGACTTGATGCGCTTCACATTCTTGTTGCTTTTACTGACGCAGGCCAGTGTGGCTATGTGAAAAATGTCCCTCACGCTGTTCTCTGACTGCTGCGCT
The DNA here is from genome assembly GCA_032353835.1 of Enteromius viviparus. NCBI lineage: Eukaryota > Metazoa > Chordata > Actinopteri > Cypriniformes > Cyprinidae > Enteromius > Enteromius viviparus. The sequence goes on from JAUCNO010001888.1 coordinate 8,907,502, forward strand.
GAGCACTCGATGTAAGGAGCTGAGATCAGCTTGGCCATGTTTGAACCCTAAAACAAATAGTCCAAAATTACTATATGCTTAATGATATTTTCAGTTACCTAATACAGAGGTCATCAATGATAGATTATCAATGCTAATCAATGTTAGATTTAATGTTCATTTTAGAAAACAAATATAAGATAAGCTCATTTCAAAGCTGAGGTTTAGCCAAATGATTCATTTTTAATTGTATGTGATTGTGTTCAACAATAGTGACTCATTTTAATGGCTTATGGGCTATATTTAGTATACTGTAAGTACATGAATATGCATGTTATTATAGACCAGGTTTGAAATAGTGCCAAGAGGTCTTAAAATGTGTAAAAGATACTTAAGCTACTACTAGTACTCCAAATACTACGCTAAGGATCTAAGTGCATTATTTTCTAGTACAAGCTTTGGAAATGATATGTTGCATCTGTTCTTTTTTTTCATTAAAGGTATAAAATATTCTTTACTCACCTGGTCATATGATGAAGGAATGTCATTGGACAGCTGCACAAATGTGGCCAAGTCTGCACGCAGGTCAGACTTGCATCCAACCAAAAGTACTTTAGTATTGGGACAGAACTCTTCGATTTCTCCCTTCCACTAAAGGATTTAAAACGTAGTATTAGATTGATGACAATCATAAAATCATAGTCATTTTGATAATTTGACTTAAAATATAATTTGATATATTTTTGATAACTAAAAATGTATTGCATTTATAAATAATGTGAAATATATAAATATTAGAATATTAGAAATGTTGGCAACTAACTTAAAATATGTTTAAGATGTAGTTAGAAGTATTACAAAAAAAATTTAAATAAAAAAATAAAGCCTAAATCAAATTTGAATATATATATTGCAATGTTATTAAAATAACGGTTACACTTTATTTTGATAGTCCACTTTAGACATTCTACTAACTACAAGTAACTTTGTAACTACATGTCAACTAATTCTACTAACTAATGTCTACTAACGCAGGCTGTTAGGGTAGGTTTAGGGTTAGTAGAAAAAGTTGACATATACAAAGTTTCTCACAGTCAGACTCAGTATATGTTGTTTGTTCTGGACCCATCAAAATAAAGTATTAGTAGATATTAAGCAGACAGTCTTCTAATACTCTAATGACTGCAGGTTGACACGTAGTTGCAAAGTTATTGTTAATAGAATGGAAAGTGGAAATCGAAATAAATAGCCTACTTACCAAAATAAATAATATCTGTAAAACTAGGTGTTACCCTAAACTAAATTTCAAAGACCATAATATAATTATTAATTTTTCTAACTAATACTGGATTGAGCTGTTTATTTGGAAAATGACAGGCCCCACAAATTCCTTGTTGCATTGTTTATATGACATCCAGGGATTCTAGACCATGTTTGTTATCTCTGTTGAGACTGTTGTTCTTCATGACTGCATGACATGACCAGATACTAACAAATTAATTTTCCTTATAGCCAGTGGAGAACTCAGCATACAGTATAGTGACTGCAGCCCTAGAATCTCTCCTGATGACATCAGCATAGAGTTGGCACAGTTCACTAGAGTCAGTGCGAACACCAAAACGCCCCAAACAGCTAATTCTTGCTCTCTTGTCTCCCAGTGACATCAGAGGTTACAAAGCAATGCGTGGCACAAAGGCTCTCTGATTCTGAGACCCAACGTAAACAGGCTCTTACTGGTTGTCGTTCTCCCCTTCAAAGGATCAAAGCCCTCCCACACATTCTCCCTCTCATTCACTGGACTCTTCTCTCAGATGTCTGGACTTTTGTTCTCATTGCTACAAAGATGGGGCTTGTGAGATGATCCCAACCACAATTCAGAGCTACGACAGTTTATAAACATTCAGTGATGAACAAATGTTTTTTAAATCAGCTTACCTTCTTTAGCACATTGTCCAGGGTCTCTGGTCGGCCGATATCAAAACAGATGAGGACTGCATCAGCGTCTGGGTAAGACAGGGGGCGCACATTGTCATAGTATGGAGACCCTGCAAACACACACACAAAAACACTGTACTAATAAATAAATTATTACTAAACATAAACAAATAAATAAAAAAGGATAAGTTGAACAATGTACACAGCGTGTTAGGGAGATATATCTATATAATAGCAAGGTATATTGCTATTAAATTTATTCCATATCCACACTTTGCTGAACCACTGTAATAATCAAAATCTATCAAACTCCTTAACAGCTTTTATTTAATTTTATACTTTTTTTTTCCTTTATCATATTTGTATTTTTGTATTTTAATTTTATTTTGAGTTTTAAAAAATTACTTTATCATTTTAGTTATTTTTAATATTTATGTTTAACTTTCATTTATTTTTATTCCAGTTTTAGTAATTTAGTACATCAAATGATTTATTTCATATGGTTGCCAAGGCAGCATTTATACTTTTTCCAAGTTTTTTTGTTTTTAAATTTAATAATTTATATTTTGTTTAAGCTTTAACTCAATTACCAAAATCTATTTTTAATAGTTTTAGTTTTTTTTTATTTTAATAAATAAATTATACATCAAACTAAAATAAATAAAAGATTCTGGCAGGCATGTCAGAATCCATGGACATCATCAGTGATGAATTTATTTTTCTTTTTTTTATATTAATTTATAGCATACATTTTGTAGAACAACATCCACATAAATTACAAAAACTACTGTCATTTTACAGTAAAAATCTTTGATTAAAATCTAATAATTAAACGTGAAAAGTAAACAATATTTCTCTTTATCTATTTATTTATTGAAAGTTTCACTGTAAGTAAATCCTTCTAAGGACATTGTGTTCGACTGATACTGGTTGATTTTCTTTGGGGGTCCCTGTGCAAGTCACTGTCCCGCTATAGGAAGACAGCACATGTATTCAAGTTTCAAGCCCAGTAAATTAGGTTACAGTGCTATTCTGGGAGGTGAGTGTTGAATCTGCTCTAGAAAGTTTGTAGGGCTTGAAATGAGTTCAAACCTCAGATCATTAGCCATCATTACTGAAATATTTAAAGGTCTCATTTTAAAATGTCTGGCCAATATGATAAAATGATGGCGAGCAGCTTCATGGGTTGCTCACAAAAACATAGATGAGGAGGGAAAAGATGATAGCTGTAAATTCAGATTTCATTTATAAACAGATTTCTAAATATATAAACAACTGTGTTGTAAGAAATCGTGCTACGATCACATACTACCTACATATCTGTAGTTTATTTTGAGAATAGTATTACCTAACATTAACAACATTCATCTGAGTCATTCTAGAAGTGTGGGAGACAAGAGTGAGTCTGCTGTAAGAACATTATTGGCAATCTGTGGTGAGTCTGTATCGAATGGATTGGGCTCTCAAAAATAAAGCTGAAACACAGATGTACAGCTTGATTCAGCTGAAGAATAAAAAAAAAGTTTTCTCCATTTCTTCAACCGTGATTTACAAAACATGAGAAATAGATGTGCTGCAACACAAAGAGCTTATATTCATTTGTTTAAATGAACTGTGTAGCTCAAGACTTCCCTAACATTGCTTTTGATAACGAAAACCTGAACTCAAGTCAAAACTAAAACGTTCCTTTTTTTGTAGCTATTAAAATTGAAAAATTGTCCATTAACACTGACTTCCAAATATTTGCTCCTTCGCTTAACTGCTCAGGCTTCTTCAACCTCATCATCCCACACATGCACGATACTTATGAATTTCTTTCGCCTACAGATGAATCATTTAACTCTAACAAAAATCTCTGTGGACCTCACCCAGTCCCAGTCCACCAGAAATGGGAGGAGGTTCATGCCCTTTAGAAAACTCCATCACATTGCCCACAAAGCCCAAAACCTCAAAAAATGCATTGCAGCTTCTACAACTAAGAAATACATATAAGTGGACGCATACGATAGAGGCTTGAATAAAAATATCTAATTTAATGTCCTTATGGACAACAAATTAGCTCCATCAAATGGCTTTTCCTCCTCTTACCTGAAGTATCCCAGAGACTGAGCTCAACTCTCAATGTGTCCACCTCAAAACTGGCTGTGTAGTTCTCAAACACTGTAGGAACATAGTTCTGTTAGGGGAAAAAGCAAAAGTTTGATATTTTACTAAAAAATATAGAAACATACTTTTTAACGTACTTTTCGCACCCATGCAAATCAAATTATGCTCATAGTCGTGACTTTTCTCTACAAACCTCTGGAAAGGAGTCTTTGGCAAAAACATTTAACAAAGAGGTCTTCCCGCACTGTGTGTCCCCGACCACAACTATTTTACATTTCAGATCGTGATGGTGATCCATCATGGACTAACTGAACCTCATCTTCACTCACTGTCGCTAAACATCAACCGGTTGACCTCGAGTCTGCAGTCTGTCCATGTTACACCAAGAGTGAAATATGCCGGTACTCTCTGTTCAAGGCGCTCTAATTTGTCCTGTGCTCTTCGGGTTGTGATGAATGCGAGTTATGTGGAAAGCTGAAGCACGGCTCTCTGTGCATCCTCTGTCCGCTGCGCCGAGAAGTAAGCGCGCTTCAGCCGCGTCGCTCTGGACTCTGTGAAACATCCACATACTTGTGTGATGAGCGCAGCGCGAGACCGCCCCTCGCGTCAGCTCACATTCCAGCGCGCTCCAACGCGAGAAAGAGACAAACGCTGCTGTAAAGAGATGTGCTTTTCTTCAGAGGTGTCAAAAACATAAGAGAACACAGAGGGAATCATAGACATAACATACGGCTGGGATGTGATCAATTAAACAGCCAATAGCCTACTATATTCCACTTTTCAACTAAAAACAGTTGTTACACTGACGATCCGTGTGGTCCATAAAAGGCTGCAACTTTTTTTGATCAAAAACCAATGATATTATGAAATACTAAAATTTAAAATAACTCTTTGCGTTTGAAGAGGTCTAGGTATATTTAAAAATGTATGCTAGTTTGATTTATTCCCGTGTTGGAAAGCTAAGTATATGATCTTTCATAAATTAGCCTACCTAATATGCTGATCTTCTTGCTCAATAAATATTTATTCTTATTATCAATGATGAAAACAATTGTGCTGCTGTTATTGTTCGTTCATTCACTCACTCACTCACAGTTAAAGTAGTAGTTCACCAAAATATTTAAATTCCGTCTTTATCACTCACTTAATCTTTGATGAAAACCAGGAACTCTCTGACCCTCCATAGACAGCAAGCCAACTGAAATGCTCCCAGAAACAGAAGGAAAAGTCAGTATTTCAACTATATTATTTTTAAACTATGAGAATACGTTTTTGTGTGCATAAGAACACCAACAACACTTTATTGAACCATTAATTGTTTCACCCATTTTATCAACTAAAGGGCCTTGAATGTATCGGTTCTGTTGCTTTCTATGGAATGTCAGAAAACGCTCATATTTTTATCAGAAATATCTTAATTTGTGTTCTAAAGATGAACGAAGGTCTAATGGGTTTGGAATGACATGAGGGTCAATAATTAATGACAGAATTTTCATTTTGGGATCAACTATTCCTTTCAAGGCTTCTTATTTTTCTATTTTCTGCAAGTGACTTTCAAAACTTAAATGTAATAGTAATTCATCATGAAATATCAGTAACTGTCTTAATTTTAATTGCTAACCTATACAATGATTCAGGTAAACAAATAATACTTTATTCTTAAAGTTGCCTTTTGCAGATTTATTGGCCACTCATTTTAAATTCTAATATTTAAATAACCCTTGGGCTGATTTTGTAAGCACACATTTTAATACTGTTCTAGATTTTGTTTAGGCAAATCCTGCCTGAATTATCCTTATAGTCTATCAAGACATTCATCAACAGCCCTGAGAAAATGCATGGCACGGGCATATGTTCTGACCCAATTACATGATGAAGCTCTGCTTTTAAAGTATGGTTTGTCCCAAAGGGCGCTCACCGTGAGGTCAAAGATATTTTAAGAGAAAACAGCCATGAAGGGACTTATAGGGTATAAAAGGGTAAGCTTCTCATGAAATGTGAGGAGATTGTCTTGTGGTTGGTTTGTCCTCTTTTCTCAACAGTTTCGCAATATTGTTGGCTCCCCAACGCCTGAGTCTTTACAAAAAAATCACATGAATCATGTGCTCTGGTGCTAAACATGATCACAATAAGCAGTAACAATGAAACCATGCTCCCTTTTTCATTTGCACATATATTTTTGTAAACAATGTGTTTTGATGATAATCTGAAGAAAACAAAACGTGTTTCTCATAATCTCATATACCACAAAATAAACAATTAGATTTGAGATTAAATCATTGAATGTTATTATATGCTGAAAATATTAGTAAGGACCCTCCTGTTTTTCTGTGTCAGCAGCAGTTTAGGAGCACAACCCAGAGCAGGAATGTTCTCATGTTGGAGAACAGCCAAAGCAAGAAGCTGCTCCATGACTGAATGGATACCACATCCTCACAGTCGACCAACAAGAACTGTCTCCTTTCTGGATCATTTACAAATCACCATAAATACTTGCGAAATGCTTTTAGAAATACTGATCACATATGGAAGCACTTGATGATTATTTTTCCACTTCACCTTGTGATTTTACTAACCTTTCGACCGAGAATATGATTCTTTGTCTTCATATCAAACCGTTATTGACACAATACTTGTTTTTATTTTGTTAAATACAACTCTGATTATATTGTAACAGAACTGCTAGCATGTTCCAGTGCGATGAAGAGTATCTGTATTCATGTCTGTCAGCATCACTGTCTGCATGTTTGTGTCATTTCCTTTTCTGTCCCTGGAAACCCTATTGGCCCCAGCTGGTGTAGCTTTGTGCTGACTGAGCAGAAATACCACATGTGCTTTACACAGACCCGAAAAATCTAAGAGGTAGCGGTCGCTCGCTGTGTGTGGAAACATATGGATCTGATAACACCATTTTTCGAAGAAGTTATTTGCAACCCCCGCTGGACCACCGGAATATAGAATAACAAACTGTGTGAGTCTGAGGAATGTGAAAGTTAAACATCAGACATGGGCCTCTTTTGTTACAAGGCAGCTCCTCACCTGATATAAGAGCTCTTCGATTTTAGATTCAGCAAGAGAGGTGGGAAAGACTCTGACATGGAGGCAATTTGCCAGAAATCCGTTGTTCCCACCACAGAGAAGTGAAACGAACTAGAAGGGGGTATATTTTTAGATTGTGACCATTTCGTGAGAGAATATGAGTGATTGAAAGTTTGCTGCAAAGCACAGGGTCATCATGTATGTTTTTCTTTCATTTTTTTAAGGGTGCACCAGTCGCTGTCCCAGATTTGTGCTCCAGGCTAGATTAAACAAAGAAAAAATATAAACACTTGCAGTATGAAAAAGGTGTGGTACATATGTTTTCATTTAGTGTGCAATAGATCCCAGGTTTACATAATATATCTTTGTAATTAAATTTTGTTACATGTTACTGAAATATATTAGTATATACTATTATATGAAAACCTTTTGTTTATCTTAAAAATGAAGTGAAAACAGTTTTAACTTTAGCATTCCTTGTACTCTGTTATATCTTCTGCGTATAACAGAGTCAAATGTAACATTCACTGGAAAAAAATTACTTATATTCCTAGAAAATATGGGTCAGTCCTGAACCTCCAACTGCAAAACTTCATTTCAAAGCAGCAAATATTTTATTCATTTAATATATGTCTAATGCATAATGTCTTTTACATCCTTCGGTTGCAACTGAAATGTTTTACTCATATGGCACTGTCACCATTAGTTACTATCAGCTGCAGGACCGAGACGGCTCTCACAATGTGAGTCAGTGCCAGGGGGTTTAAGGATGCATTGAAAAGATGAAAGCTTTCGTTTTGTGGTAAGATAGCACACCTATCACACATCAGAAAACAAGTCTTATCAACTAAAAACTCACCACCACTGGTACCTTTTTCATGCTCTAGTAAATGGTTTTTGCCTCTGGCTAGTAGTATGTTGAAATTCACAGAAAACAGGTATCTCTGAGCTAACCGGTTGATCTATAGTGATAAGGGAAATGACTGCATGCGGTGGCTTGTTTAACTCAGGATGTTTTGTCTTTGAAACCCCAGAGATGAACAGTTTCTCATAGTCTGTGTATACAATCCACGCATGAGTCTTCTCCACTGCTTGTAAAGATGGTGAAATAGCAAGTGCTGTGTTTGTTCAGTAATCCTGCATTTGAATCGCTGTTGAATCTGTCAACCATCCCAGTCCTTCAGTTAAACATTCGACAACAACTTGGATCACTACTTGGTGTTCTCAAACACTACAGTCCTTTCAATACAGAGCAATTAGACCAAGCATTTTCCATGATTCCAAATAACTGGAATCAAATTAGAAATTAGAAATTGTGGAGTATTCAAGTGAAAAAATAAAGGGGAAAAATGCTATTTACTCTTTTGAATTTCCTTTTTTTTCCTGTTGAACAAAAAAAGAAGATATTTTGAAAATTGATAATCAAACAGCTGGTAACCCCTGACTTCTGTTGTATTTTTTCACCATTTGTGTTCAACAGAAGAAAGATCATACAGGTTTAAATCTACTGATGATAGTTTTCATTTTTGTGTCTCTTTAATAACTTGTTCATCCTGTTAACGATCATTGCTGTTTTGTTTATTGTAACAGGATTTTATGTTCTTTTTTACAGAACGCCTTAAGATAATATACAGGGTAAATGCTTATCTGGGGAACTGAAACCACATCCATATCTATCAGCATACACAATCTCTGTTTCACAGTAAACCCATCTGGCATCATGTTGCAGTCATCATTTGTACAGAGAAAATGCTTTTAAAAAGTATTAATAAACAAATAAATAAATGATAATAATGATAATACTCATTTCATCTTGAAGGTATTTATTTATTTTATTTTACATATTCATTTATTTATTGAATTGTTTCAAGTTTTCCTGTGGATATAAGTATGATTAATCCAATTATTAATGAATGAGAGCCATTGTAATGCTAGAAATCAAAGGCCAACTCCAACTCCTCCTGAAATTGTTGCAAAAAATGTTGGAAGCACACAGTTCTCTAGATAGAAAGTCATTGTGGCATAGACGAAGATAAGAGTGATCTTCACTGGAATTAAAAGGGTCTAGCCAAACATATTTCTAAAAGAAATGAGGAAATCTTGCCACATTGCAGAATGTCTCTGTCTCATTTAATATCTAACAGCAACACATTTCTGTTTAATCCAGTTTTAACGTGGCTAAAGCTGTCAGGTACAAAATCATGTGCTGTCACAGTTGGAGAATGATTCATGACTGGAGTTTTACAGAAGAGAAACCAAGGAAAAAGACAAAATCAGAGCTGATAGAGTATTTAAGTATATCATGGTGGTTTTTTTTATAACTGAATACGGAGGTGTACTAAAATATTAATATTACAGTTTTTTAAACATAATTTAAGGTGAATGTCACTTGTAACAGTTCCCTGTTGAAAGAAAAGTATGTTTTGAAGCATGGCTGCTGGTTTGAGCTGGTACTGTTCTTAAGCAACCAGTTCCTTTTGGACCATCTTAGGACCAGCGCTTGACCAGCTTAAACCAGTTCAAACCAGCTCAAACCAGCAGCCAGGCTTCAAAACGTATGCTGTATTTTCAACATGGTTTCCTAAGCACACGCATTTGGCACTGAAAGAACAAGGCATCTTAAGACATATTAGGTGCTTTTATCATGAGAAATAAGGCAGCCAAGTGCCACTAAAAAAACATTGGGGGAAAACCTGAAGCTACTATATTTCCATTACACTTCATTGGAGTAAGTGCAGTGCTGCAGTTTTTAACTGTGCTTTTGTTGAGGAGAAACCCTTCAGCTTTAGTACAGCTTTTAGACATACAGTTGCCACATGCTCATTGATAGGACTGACAAACAGTGCCTGGTAATGCAATTCAGTGCTTCAGGGTGACCTGAAATGTCCTCAGACTTTCAGAAGAGCATGCAAGGCTGCAAAAGCCTTAATAGACCTCAACAAAAGCCTTCTGTCCTTTACAGAAATGAGGACCGTTGCTGTTTTTAGTTTTGGTACACATCACAACTGACCCATAATGCATGAAAACATGACAGATTTAAAAGGACCCAAAGGGAAGACCATAAGTCAACATAAGACAACACTATTATGTTTGCTTATGTTTATGGTTATGTAAAAGTAATTAGAAAATCATATACTGTTGCAATGTTCTTCAGTTTATTGTGCAGCTTACATTTGCTATAAATACAACTGTGAAAGATTCAGTACTAAATCCCTTTTTTCTTATTGTGATTGTATGGGAACTTTGAAAGCTTGCTGTACTACAGAAAAGCTATATTTTCCTTTCATATTCTCAAGCTGGCTTTAGCAGAATAAAGGAAGAAATGCCAAGACAGTTTTAATAGACTATATAAATCACATTCTCTGGCTGGTCTTACATGCTTGGAAGAAATGGAAAAATCTAGTTTGTTTGGTTTTCAAATGTCAAGTTTTCTTCATGGCTGAAAGTAATGAGGTCTGTACCCAGTATGGTGCACAGCACAAAATATAGTAAGATAAATTGTTTATCTATCTATCTATCTATCTATACATATATATAAATAAAAACAGTTTCTGTTACGCAGTGATTTCCACACTAGCGCAAGAAATAATAAGTTATAATTTATATTAAAAAAAAACTATAAGTTGTATAATTAAGACTGGGCATTTGGACTGTTACACACATTTTAATATTTACTGTGCTCTTATTGCTTGCTTAAGAAATGTAAAAAAAAAAAAAATTAATTATTGTAACGTAAAAACAAAACGTAAAACCAAATAAAGTAGTAGTAAGTATAAGATAAAAAATAGTTTATCTGAATTTTATAAAGACTTTTTTGTTGTTGTTACAGAAAATGACTGGATAATTACTCATTTCTGTTACATTCTTGAACGGAACCCAAGTCTCGAGTCCCAAGAAATGTTTTCTATGTTCTGCTGACATCTAGTGTATCTGTAAGGAAATCCATGGACGTTCTTGTGTTTGTCCTTTAAACGCTTCCGTTGTTACGTAATCAAAGGTTAAACGAGACTAGCTTTCAGCAAGCTAACAGCTAACGTCAATCTCACAAAATTCAGGTAATCACAAATAAATTGATTAGATTTGAATATTGTTACTTACTATTCATAAATAGAGGTCCAAATACAGCATGCTTTCAGCATTTTCGAGTGATTATTAAATGTAACCTCAACTTAGTTTAACCACTGGGCTAATAATTATTTGTTACATTCGTTGTTTTTTAGACGAATGGATTCGTTTTGTATAATATAGTTGTAATTATTTTATTGTAGCTTTGTCGCTTTATTGACCTTATGTTCTTTTTGATTAGAAACACGCTTTAACGTTACTGGACTGTTTAACGTTAGTTCATCTATAAACAATCATCCGTGTTTTCTTGTGAGGTGCCTAATTAACATCTGTATTTGTTGTTTATACATCCAAGTTTTTTTCTTTATTTTAAAAAGCATAGCCGTGTGACTATATGAGTGTTTTTATCGACCCACAGGTGAACTGTAAACAAGAGAAGCCCAACAGGATGACCAGTGTGAGTGTGTTGTAATATAAAAAGCGAATGAATGTAAACACATCAAAATCTATCACGGGAAAAGCTATTCTCATTTACATTACTTTTTTGTTGACATTTTTGACGTTTGCTTGTGGTATGTAAGTGCTTGCTGTGTTTTGTCAGGTGCTCTGCAGCAGAGCTCGGCTGGTGACATACCTGCCAGGGCTTCATGTTCTAGTTCATCGTGTTGTTGGAGCCAGGAACTTCTCCGGGGCGTCCGGCTCAGATGAGCCCCACCTTCACAGCAGTACCCCTGACCCTGGTAAATGAGTGTATTCCTCTGTAGAATTGTAGAGGTCAGCTGTTAGCCTCCAGTATAATAATTAATTGCAATACCTTTATAAAATGGACTTGATTACAGCATGTGTTCTATATGAGCTAGTAACAGAACTTGTTTTTATATTTCTAGTTGATTGAGTTTTTACAAGGTGTTTTTAATGATGTGTGTTTGATACTGTGAATAGCACAAAAGACAGTGTGGCCGAACGAGACCATGGGCCCGTTTGGACCTCAGGATAAGCGTTTCCAGTTGCCGGGTAACATGGGTTTTGACACTCATTTGGAGGGTCCAGTGGAGCAGAGGACCTCACCGATCCACGGCACGATGCCGGACGTGCTTACTGCTCAGTCCAGCAGCGAGAGACACAACTTTATCCTGGCTCAGTTCATCAATGAGCTTCATGTATGATGCTTTCAGAGTAGTTTAAATTGACAGAATGAATAAATTAGTAGTAAATGATAACTTACGATATTAACTAAATAACTAATGATCAGAATGATCAGAATTACTTAACAATATGAATTTGAAAAACAAAGTTTATTTATTTTTGCTATTTCTTGCTCATAAGTGTTCTCTCATAATAAATGTAAGCTCATACTATTTGTATTAAAATGTAAAATAGTATAGTTTCTTTTGCTAACCAAAAATACATGAAGAAAGCGTGAAATATTATAAATTGTAAAAATAAATAAATAAATAAATTAAAGTGTTTTAAAATATAACGTAATCCTGTGATGCAAAGATGAATTTTCGTCAGTATACAGTCTCAGAAATCATTCTAATGTGCAGTCCTGTTAAATATATATGACTCAGGACCACACAAGCAGTCAAGTACCACAGGTCTATTTGTAGCAATAGCCAAAAAAACATTGCCTGGGTCAAATGATCAATTTGGCCAAAATTACTAGGATATTAAGTAAAGATCATGTTCCATTGAGATATTTAGTACATTTTCTACCTTAAATATATCAAAACGTATTTTTTGATATGTAATATGCATTGTTTAGAACTTAATTTGGACCACTTTTAAGGCAATTTCTTAATATGTAGATGTTTTGCACCCTTAGGTTCCAGATTTTCAAATAGTGTATATCGGCCAAATATTTTCCTATCCTAGCAAATCATACATCAATGGAAAGCTAATTTATTTATTTTTTAATCACTCTAAACCAAACATTTCTCTGTGTGTTTCTCTTTCAGGAAAGTGATAAAACTTCGACAGAACAGAACGTGGATAAAGCAGAGCACTTTTTTGATCATTCCAGTGTGGAGTGTGCCATTCAGTCTTGTCCAGAATTGTTAAAGAAAGGTCTGTGTGTTGTTGTTTTAGAGCACTTGAGTTGATCAGATTTAACATGGACTGTTATAAAGCACAGAGACTTTCTGCTGAGTTTATTGGCCTAAGTGTGAGCTCATTTGTAATGGTTCAGTATAAAATATGACCACAAGAGGGTAGCATTTCCATCTGTATTATAGGCACTGAATGGTGTTGGTGCCAAAAATGCAATAGTGTTATAGTATGTATTTAGATTTACTGTGCAGAATTTTTTCTTTTCTTTTTTATTTATTAATTTATGTGTTGCCTGTTCGCCATTTCATTCAGATTTCGAGTCCATGTTCCCTGAGGCTCCATCGACCGGCATGATGGTGGTCACAGTGACTCAGAAAACGCAGAATGACATGACGGCCTGGACCGTGCAAGTGGACCAGGAGAGAGAAGAGCTGCTTGCTAAAGTGAGCTGATCTAGATATATAATAATGATATTATTATAAACATCATGTTTCATATAACATATAATTTCTTTACACACCATGCCTAACTAAAGCTGCTGTTTCTGATGAATTAATCATATTTAGCCCTTCTCCATGCCTTAATATTGGCAAAGTGTGTGGCTTTAGTTCAGTGGAACTCCTTCAGAACGTGTGTGTGCGAGAGGCAGAGCTTTGTGACTCAGCAGTTCATGCCTTCGGCTCTCGGTGTCTGCTTCACATCACTGTGGAGTTCCTGTCTAATTGGCATGAAGCCATGCTGTAGGAATGCTGCAGGCACTGTATTATTCTCATGCTGTTGTTTGTTTGTGAGCCGCTGCATTCAAAGCAAAGATTTATAACTAAGCATGTGCCAAAAGAGTTTAAGCTGAACTGAATGGAGGCTCCATGGTTAAAGCCGTTCATTACAGATGAATGAATGATGAGGGTTGTTCAAAATTGTGTTGTTTGCAGTTCGTTGAAGGTGCAAAGGAGATATGCCATGCACTCCGAACAGAAGGATTCTGGGCTGATTTCATAGACCCATCGTCTGGACTTGCAGTAAGTGATATAAATGTCTGTTTTCCCCCACTGCATACAAACCAAAAGGTTATTGTGACTTTATATCTCGCAATTCTGACTTTGTAACTCACTATTGTGTGATATTTGCAATTCTGACTTGTAATTGTTAGTATATATCTCACGTTTCTATATGCAGTGGCGGAAATGGGCTTCTGTAAATGTCTGCTAAACTTTTTCAACCTAAAAATATTGAAAGATTCTTATCTGTGTATTGCATTTCTCTCTCCTCAGTTCTTTGGTTCATACACAAACAACACGCTCTTTGAAACAGATGAAAGGTATCGCCATTTAGGTTTTCAGATCGAGGACCTGGGCTGTTGTAAAGTGATTCGGCACGCCATGTGGGGGACGCACGTTTTTGTGGGCACACTTTTCACCACAGCGCCACCCAACAGCCAGATCATGAAGAAGCTACAAGGAAACTAAAGTTAATCGGTTAAAGATGCTTGTGAACACTATGAACATCAAAACCAAACCTCACCTTTGAGATGATTAGCTCAATCAAAACACACTTATATCCCATAATGCACTTAGTGAAGACTGCTGGAAATGTGTATTTATTTTTGTACATCCGAAAGCACTTTTGACATGACTCTTATTTTGGATGCCTGTGTTAAACAGAGAACTTCTGTGTCACATGGCCAGCATCTTTCAGTCTCTCTTTTCCCATATGTTGCCTTTCTTTTACTACAGACCTCAAAGGAGCTAAACTGTGACCATTGCTCTATTCAAACATGTATTTAGTCATTTTTTTGTCCATACATTGTATTTTATCATGGTACAATAAATAATTAATGAGTATCAGTGGCTGTAATGTTGGTTTATTGTTTATGGGAACAGTTTAGACCTGATGACCTTATAAAACCATCCATTAATCTGAATGCTTGAGCTACTATTAATCACTCAGTAGTGACTACATGCTAAGTAGAGTTGGTAAATGTGAGTTAGCATAACTCATAATTGTTTGACTGAGATTTTTTTTATACTCTTGTGTATGAAGTAAACACTTAGCGGCAGTTTCCCGAACAGGGTTTAAGATTAGTCCTAGATTAAAATAAATCTAAAATAAATCTGTCTAAACTGGAAAAGGCTTGCACTGAGATATCTTAAAATACATCATTGCCATTGTTTGGTCTTAAAATGCTCACAGATAACACATTTTTGTAAGACATGTTTCTAAAATGTCCTAAATTAGCAAAGGTCTAGTCCTGGCTTAATCTAATTCCTATCCAGGAAACCAGCCCTAAAACTAGGCTTAATGTTATCATTAACTATTTATTTTATATTGTTTGGCAAAATTATTATTGGAAACGCTTCCTTTTGTGGTATTACAGTTTGCTTTTAAAGTTTAACGGTTTCTTATGAAGAAACTCTAATATGCTCATATGAAAGCAATACATTACTGTTTTGAAGCTTCACATATAAACATATTTCAGGATGTGGCTCTCTCTGCAATACAAGTGGTCAGTCATGGACCGAACATTCAAACACTCAAAACCGATTTTAGCATCTTGTGGGTTTTTGGTAGCCATACCAGCCTGTGATTATGAAATTAAACACACTCACACATGTGGTGGCCTCTCCTTTCCAAAAACAACATTTCCACCAAAATTATGAACACATTCTGAGTCCATTGTTGCATTTTGCCAGTGTTTTCAATCTGACATTTAAAGAAAATCAACAGAAACATTTCTGGACTAACGATAACACAAAAAGTTTGATAGTTTTAAGATAAAGGTAGAAATTTAAAATGTAAAAATGTGCACAAATATCAGTGGAGGGAAAAATCTAATTGAGTACAAATGGACCCAAAACTGCATAATTTTGTCCAAGGATAAGCCTACAACAGGTATTCACCTGAAGAATTAATTTGACTCTATAGTTCCCATATGAGCTAAATAGCCTATTGTTGCGTGACTATTGTTAAGAATGGAAGAATAACAATTGTCCAGATTTCAGTTCCTAGCTTCTTTCCATCTATTAATGAAGGTGTGGTGCTTGCTTAAGTGTATGATGCCAAACGCTTTCTTCTCCCACTGAGATTAACTCCAGCACTGCTCTCATGTAACCTCTCAAGGGAATCCTTTACTTCCTGGTGGGTCCTGGGTGTGGTTTCGTGAAAGGTTTCCGTATGGCCTGAGGTGGGCTGATCGCACACCCTGACATTCTGAATACCGATTGGCTGAAATAATGACCTTAATAAATTCCATCCTGGTAGTAGTGGAGACCTCAATAGAAATTAGGGGCTTTGTGCTGAAAGTGCCAGCTTTGGGATTTAGTAAAGCGATTTAGAGCTTGTATTTACACACGCACATTCCACATAGAACACATAGAAATAGAATCTTAATAAGAGCCTCAACATCTTTGTAGCTCATACTGAGTAAAGAAATGTGATATTCAGCTGTACACTATACAAGTAAAACATGAAACAGGCACCTTTTTTAATTTACAACAGTTATAAATAAATTATCTTCATAACAGTTTTAATTAAATTACTTTAACTGTCTCCGTGATTCATTTATTACGAGGTTGAGGCAAGCACTTTGATCCCACATTACATTTAACAGTATCCAGATTTCCCAGAGGGCAAGCAACGCTGAAAAGAATTGACGTCAAAAACCAGATCAAATATGCAAATTAAATGACGTCAAAACTTTGACATGTCGTTGATGTAAATTGAATGTCAAACATATTGGCCAATATATACGCTAAACCAGTTTCAGTGTGGGATTAAATTTCTTTTTTTTTTGTACTCAATTACCACTAGTAGAAATTGCCTCCAAACTGAATTTAAAATGACGTTACAGCATTTTGATAAAGTCTTGACAAATATTCGACGGAAAAATTTGAAGTGGACAATTTTAGTCGTTTTGACACGAAAGCTTGTTCGTTTCATGTGTGTGCCATTTATCTTGTTAACTCTCTTGTTTATCCCAGTAATTTTCATTTGTCTGAATGAAGCTGCTGTACGTTTATTGAACAACAATATTGATGCAGTAGGAAATAATTTCAAGAAAAACTGCACATGGTCTGTTAAAGATTGAATTTGTTAGAGCATACTGCCATCTACTGGGAAATATTTTTTTTTTTTGAACAACAGAAAGAAAATGAGGAACAAATACAGATAAGGTCCATAATATTTTATTTTCACACAATACATCAACCAAAACAATTCATTAACCATTAAATTCTGTTAAAGAATCAGTACACAAATATCACTCCAGACTCTTATTACACAATACCCTCCTATTCTCCAACACTGAGACTACTTATTCTCACAAAACATAAAATATGTAAAAATAAAAGCAAATGAAAAATGTGCACAAAAAACCTGAAGATCATGTAAGGTGTGAATAATGTTTTTTTCTAATCATTACCACCACACAGGTAGAGGAGGGCCTTCTGGTAATCTCCATCAGTGTCCTCCTGAAAATAAAGGCAAAAACAATGCTAAGAATTATTTGTGCTTGTGATAAAGTGTGTGTTTTCACGTGTGTGTGTGTGTGTGTCCGGAAACTTGCCTGTATGGTGCTGTAGAGCGATTCTCCATACTTCTTCTTATACATCTCTCTGATGTCCAACATATCTCGTTCACTTCTAGACACCATGATTCTTATGAGAGACTCATCATCAGTGCCAGCACGCTATGAATAAACAAACCAATAATGTGTGAAATCAGCTGTTTCGTTATGATTCAGACCAACACATTCATTTAATAAACAGGCCACGAGTTGTTTTTATTTTTCCACTTGAAGTGTCAGTGTTTAATAATCCAAAATGAGCAGTAAATGATCCAATTCATGATTGTCAGAGGAGGACAAAAAAAATAGATGAGAATCTCATGGAAATAAGCCTACATACCCGCATAGAATCTCGAACGGCTCCAGCAAAATAAGCAGGCACACTTTTTGCACACTTAACTAAAGGAAGGAGAGAGAAAGAGAGTTACAATTTCAGCTAAAGGGACATATCATCCTCCAATGACATTATTTACTCACCTTCATGTTGTTCTTGACATGTATGCTGTTATAAAAGTTATGTAACATCGACAGTGCTCATAAATATGATAAAGAAAATGCAAAGAAAAGTAACACCTACCATGTAATTCCAGCCAGGACTGTATGCTGTTATTTTTTCTGGGGAAGATTTTTTGCTTCAAGATCAGTTCTGTTTTCAACAGCCATGGTCTAATAAAGGGTATCAAAACAAAAGAAAACCAAAAGAAAACACTTCAAATATCAAGCCTTATGAAGCCATTTTCTGAGGAACGGACTAAAATTCATGTTGTTTTTCACAGATTATCTCCAAAAGCAATATTGTCAATTCATTCCTCACATAAAATGGCTTTAGAAAACTTGATATTTGAAGTGTTTTTTTGTTTTATTTTGTCTTTTATAAGACCATGGTTGTTATAAACTGAACTGATCTGAAAGTTAAAGTTCCAATAAAAATAACAGCATACAGTCCTAGTGAGTGTTACTCTTCTTTGCATTTTCTTGGATCTTGTGATCTTCCTAGTTCACCTTTCTATTCAAGCAGCTGAATCTATTTTACCAGACGGAAACTAGCAACTCTTCTTTTAAGTTTTATCACAGAGTGATGGTTCAGTCCATCTAAATAGCAAATTACAACAGGGATTTTCGTACCCACGGCTATTAGCAGTGCTTCCAGGTTCCCGGTGCACTCATCTTTTATGCTCTCTTCAATGTCACAGCCGGCAATCTTTTTGTAGGCATCAAACACTGAAACAGGGACACCAAAGCCATTAGGAAGGCTCTTCAAGGCAGTTCTGAACGCATCAAAAGGCTTTGAACACACAAGCGTGCACCTTTTCTCAGGTGTTCATTGCTCCTATTGCCGAGTATGTTGATGAACTTGTCCTCGTCCGTGCCGAATTTCTCCTCTCCGGCAGCATACAGCTCCTGAAACACGATCAACGAACAAACACTTCTAAGGTTCGCAACTTAAACCTGAGGATCCAGTTACGTCTTTTCCATGTTTACATCTACATACATACGCAACTCTAATAATTAAGCTAAAACAGCAATTTTTGTCTGCCTTACAGCATAATTGATTATCACCTTTACATGGAAAATAGATTCTCTGTTATTCTATTAATGTCTCGGTTACCAATATGAGGGAGAATAAGTAACTAAAAATACAATATTTATTTCAAGGAACACAAAATAACAGTTAACAGTTACAATTATAAAATGTTTGGAGGAGTAAATGCTTTATTTTAAGGGTGAACTGTCTCTTTAAGAAATTTACTATACTATATCAGAGTGTTTATTCACTTGTGACTATGAACTTTACCTTTGCATCTTTCTCCACTCTGCTCTCATCCACTCCCTCCTCTCTGTTTCCCTGAGTATAGAAACAGAAACATAAGCAAGGTCAGAGGACGTCACAGAAACCTCAGCCCTCCTCCATCACCGCAAATATGCTGAGACGGAGCGTGGAGTTTTCCCTAACCTGGTGATCTCTAATATTGAATTACCCACACTTTACACCTGAGAACCATTTAATCTTCTCAACAACATTAACTTTAGAGCTGTTTTAATTACTTAAGGATGACTTCACTGGTGCTCATGTTATCATTCCAAGAGGAAGCTGCACTGTTTCATCTCTCTTACCTCGCGTAGTATCCTCTCCCATCTCTTGCCCTAATCAACACATTGACTGAAACTGAAATTGTATATGCTAGTAATATAGTAATGACAGATATATCATGACAATAGTTATTTTTCCTTGAAATGGTTAATATATGTGTCTATTTCTTACACAACAAGTACATTTTTTATGTAAACTTTGGTCTTTTTAGATGTGAATCCAGTGAACTTTGTGGTATTTTACTAATTAAAAGTATTTAAAAATATTTATTTTAAATGTGTTGCAAAAAATCAAAGATTATAACTATTTATCTATTCTACTTTTCTATGTACTCTTTCTTATGCTATGTGTATATATATTTATATATTTATTTATATATTTATTTATTTATTTATTTATTTATTTATTTATTCTCTTTTTTTATTTTTGAACTGAAAGCCATTTCTTCACCTGTGCAAGGATCACCAGCAGCCTCTGATAATGTCCTGATGTATCACCCATGATGTCTTTTTCCAGCTTGCTTCCATATTCTAGGTCAAGACACATGAGATGGGATCTGTTGACAGTTCACACTTATCTCAACAACTGCTGCTAAATAGTCTCATTGAATTAGTTTAATGGGAAGGGATCAGTTGCAACAGTGATGCTTTGTAGAGACATGCTCCATATGGCCTGTTTGTTTGCAATACAGACACTAAGGCATCTTTAAAAAAGGGAAATCCACAGTATTTTTTTAAATGACTCTTACCATACATATATATAAATAGATAATAGATAACAACACATAAATATAAATAGTCATGATAGAGCATCAACTTTACATGTCAGCCGTACCCTGTGCCTTAATGATGAATGTTACCTTTCTTATAAGCTTTTGCGATATCTTTCATCTCATCACATGTCCTGGATGCCAGGATCTCAATTAAAACTTCATCCTCTGTACCCACTCCCTGTAAGAAAATAAACAATTAAAAAGATATCCAATCTGAGATGAGATTGTTTATCAGAACGGAAAAGCATTTTCATAAAAAATGTTTTTTTTTTTTGTTCTCTTTTTGTTTATTATACTTTTTCATTATATCCCACTCACGCTGGGAATGTTTTAATTTCACCTTGATGGCTTTGTGGAGTTCATGTGCATCATATAATATGATTGGATACATGAGGGCCACGATGAGATCCTCTAACTTCCCACCAAGCTCTGATCGTAGGTCTTTCCCCAGATCCTGAAAACACAAGCCAAGAATCAAAATACTGCCCCATTAAACTGACGATGTGAAATTTTACATTGTTTTAACATATTTTTAGACATTCTGAATTATATCAACATCAAAAAGAAAATGAATAATTTTGATGAACTGCTATTGATGTACCGCAGTGCTTCTAAATAATTGAATGGAACAATATTCCTAAATTATGTGTTTTGTCTTTATTTGCTACAATTTTCAGAAGACGTACTCAAAAGGAAAATACATTTTTCAACAATTCCTGGTCTGACACTACATAATAATGTAATTTGCTCACCTTGCCAAAAGCCTTTTTGTAGGCTGCTTTTATTTCCTGTCTCTGAGCATTACTGCGAGCTGCAAGTAACATGAGGATGGCATCTTCATCGGTGCCTGGAAATAGAGGGGGGTGAAATTAAGATATAGTGTGTAAATGAGCTGAAGATGTTTTTCTTTAGACCACTAAGTTACCACTATGTTCTGATTAATTATGGCTGTTAATTATGGAAAGACATCTAAAAAAACATCTAGCAAATAAGCCAACTCTCTTAAAGCTCTGATTTGTTAAACCTACCGATCCCTTTCATGGCCTTTCGCAACACTTCAGCATCATGTTTTGCATTGAAGTTCACAAAGGGTTTCACACTTCCTCGGGTTGCCTGCAGAAAATACAAAACCAAAAAAAACTTATCATAATATAATATAAAGTAGACTTATGTGTGGTTTCATTCTAAAACTTGTCAGATGTCCTTTGAAGATTCACCAGTAAGACCAAAATTATTTGCAGCCCTTACTGGTTGCCAGACATGTTCTCAAATCAGAAAAGACAGCAGCTATATAAAGTTTGCAGGGAAAATGTGTTTTTATATTGAACCAAACGCATAATACCAGGTTTTGGTATTTGCAGACTGACTAGGAAAATGTCAAACAAAAATAATTAACATGCATAATAATTCAAGGCACTAAAACAAGTGGAGCAGGTGTTTGAGAATATGAGAAACATCAATCTCATTTATTAAACTCATGCATGCAATGCCTCATGTCTTTCATCATTACCATGTGTAAATATTGAAGATATATTTAGCAGAGAGATATGAACCAATAACAATGAAAACTGTTTGCAATAATCGTGCTCTCAGTCTCTCTGACCTTTCAATGGCTGGAAGCACCCATTTCCACAATTCTTGTTTACATTGCGATTGTATCTTTCTGGTAACCCTTTAAAACCTCTGTAAACACTGTATACACAGAGAGTATCTGTAATCCATACATGGCTGATTAAAGATAGACAAAGATTGTGGCTCAGGTTAAAGATAGTGCTGCGGTGAAGAATGATATAAGGTATAAGGTTTGGGTTTAGGGTTCAAGTTCAGGTTGAAAGTTAGGGATCAGTTAACCCCGAGACCTTTGATCTGATTTGATACCAAAAGCAGAAGCTTTAATCTTTCCTTGTTTTATGATTCCTATAATAAAGTGCTTTGACAACCCGTCTTAGAATCATGACACCTTGAAAAACAGCCCGTGTCATAGCATTAAACTTTTAAGAAACAACACACGATATGCCAGCCCAAGCATGGTTAATCCTTGTAGAAGTATACAGTATATCGGTGTTTGCTTGGTTCTGGCAGGTGTGGGATGATAAAGCTATAGTGACCTATACGGTGGGTTTCCTCAATCTGATCTGATACAGGTCTCATCTGCTGTAATCCAATCATCCATCACCTTCACCACCATGATGGCTTAACCGTCACCATGCCAACATAGATCTGATAACTTAACCCTTAAATTCTAAATTATAAGAATTAACTCATGTGGAAACTTCCCCCGTTACTTATTTATTTGTTTATTTATTCATCTATTTGTGACAGTGATAACACTTGTATTTGTAATTTAGTTAAACCATTAAAGAATAATGTTCTAAGCTTAGAGTTAAGACAGATAAACATGACACAAGACAAAGACCCAAATAGCCTAATAAAACTCAACTAAATTATTAAAAAATAATACAAATAATTATACAAATGCAGTTCTACTCTTACCATTTGTACAGGTACAGGCAGCAGTTCTGGAAAAGAAAAAAAAGTTGTTATTATCAGACCAGTTCAAAAGTTACGCTGTGATGTCAAATTACCTAGTACCCACAGCAGCTAAATAACTTTAATACTGTGCATAAATTATTCCTGTCACTTACTCAAAGCTACGCATTTAAAATAGGCTACGTTATCTATTCAGGACAGCGAAAACACCTACCTAATGCTATATACAGTCACCTGTGCGCGAGAGGTCAGACTTCTGGCGCGTGCCAACAGTCAGCGAAGTTGTTGTAGCTGGATGAAGGACACGCCCTCAAAACCAGCTGTCAATCATTTTGAGTGACGTGGAGAACAGAGTAACGATAAAGACGTTAGTTGGTAGTAGCTGTAGGCTTTATATTCTGTGTCCATGTGATGGTGGATTTATATTTCTCATCATTTACTAGACAAAAGGGTTTAAATTATTGTTATTCAAAAATAGTAAATAGTTATTGAAATGACCGTGAGATCCGCAGAGCAACAGCAAAACTCCAAACGTCCACAAGTGGCCAGTATAGGGTCACGTTTGGGCATATTTGGTCTGTTTTATATACAGGCCTGCAGTAAATAGTTATTTTCCAACTATTGAATTTCAGCAGAATATAGGCATCACCCGAAAAATTCATGTGTCATTTGCTACATTTTCACCACAATGTAATTTCCATTAAATTACTTCTTTGTTTTGGATAATTTCATAGCTATCAAAATAGTTAAGTAAGCTAATAAAATAGCAATTAAAAAAAAGAATACATTTTTGAATATTTTTGCAAAATTATATCAAGATATTGATATTGATATAAAGATGTTTTTGTTAGATGATGTTCAGATGATGTTTCTCGGCTTTGAACATAATCAATATTTTAAATATTATTCATTATAGAAGCATCAGGCTTTGACAGAAGTAATAACCAAAACACGGAGAGTCCCTCTCCGAATGCTGATTGATGGGCAATATAGCAGATATATTTCTTTGGCCTTTCTTAAAGAATTATGTTTTTGTCAGAGCCTTTTAATGATATGCTAATTTAGTTTATGTGATTTATTCACCACTTCAACACAGCAAAATATTCCTCTGTTTTAAGGTGATGCATAAATAAACAATTCTGATTGCTTTCCAGGCAAGAGTGAGCCAAGATTAAAAATGATCAATCAATTACTAATGCGTCAGTGGCTGAAGTGCACTAAAATTCACTCATACTACATGTAGTATCCCTCATCGAGAAGAAGATCCCTGCTGTTTGTTTGACTAAATATGCAGTGTCATGTGAATTAAATATTCTCACTTGCCTCACAAACATAAACACACAGTGTGTGAATGGTTCAATAAAAGCAACAGAGTTGACTTCATTAGGATTCATGGTTGAAGATGGTTTATGAGCCCAGTGATTGATATAATGCTGATTGAAGAGTGCGTGCACACATACATGCAAACTATATCATTTGGTTTAGGTTTATTTTTGCGTTATTTATCTTTATTCACTTTAGTGTGTGAAAGAAAGGGCAATAAAGGACTACAAGAAAGAATAATATTATATAATATTTTTTTGTTATAAGCATTACTAAACATTATGTCTGAACATTAAACAGTATTTAGTGTGACAGGTCTCCATTGTTAGTTAGCAACTCCAAAAAGATATTCAGGGTTGCATTATGAAAAATCATTTTTCAATGGAGACATTTTCTCAATATGCAGCATAATTGATTACACTTTTTTATTCAGAAATAACCATTTTCATTCCAAGAACAAACAGTAGGAAAAAAACTAGTTAGTTCCTGCCCTGAAACTAGCTAGCAGACATATTGACTGACTTTTTAATTAATCTGTGTGTGTGTGTGTGTGTGTGTGTGTGTGTGTGTGTGTGTCATTTTGTGTGAGTGAACAGTATTGGCTTCACAAACTAACATATGTTGAATTAATGTTATTGAAAATCTGTCCAGTCAATAATCTATTTTTACAAAGAACTGATGTCAGAATAGCATTTTAATCAATAAAACAAAACGTGCACAGAATTGTGTCTGCTGAAACATATAAAGCATCTGCAATGCTATATCAATAGTAAATACATCTCACATTTCCATTGTAAAGCTTTAAAAAAAAATTCCTCAATACAGTTTTTCATTCTTTCATCCTTTTCAGGCACAGCTTTTGCTGTCGCTTCGTTCATTGTCCAGAGCTGTCCTCCAAAAGTCTCTTTTTCATCTTTGTGATATTTCTCTCTCAGAACCCACGATGTCTGCGGGAGCCCAGATGTGGCTGAAGGGTGCTATTGCCTACAGAGTTCCTGAGCTGTTTCAGCAGCATCCAGAGAAGAAGTCCCATCAGAACCAGCATTAGTGTAAAGAGCCCCAAATACACACTTATGTTCCAGCCCCATCCCGCAGTAAGAGGCATGGAGGTGGACGCCAACAGGAACTTCCTCGGGGAGGGCATCAGTTGCAACAAAATTGCATAAAACTACTGCAGCTCTTTCGGGATCCGTGAGATCAAGCAGTGTGATAGTTCATTCACGTGTAAGATTTATCCATGACAGGTGCTCTTCATGTCCTTCCCTCATTAAATCTTTATAATCCAAAAGGAAGCATCCTGTTTCTCCTTGGTGTTGTGCAAAATGAAAATGATGCTTGATGTACTCTCTGCAGCTGTGCCCCCTCCTACTGTTGTTGAGTCACATCCACACCCCTTTATCCACTCCTGTGTGCATGTGTGACCAACACTGTCACAAAATAAAACATAAAATAGCAATTAAAAATGCTTTACATTATAATAAGGAAACTAAGGGCCGGTTTCCCGGATAGGGAATAGATTAAGACAGGACTAGACCTTTGCTAATTTAGGACATTTAAGATTTTAAGAAACATGTCTTACAAGACCAAACAATGACAATAATGTATTTTAAGGTATCTCAGTGCAAGCTTTTTCCAGTTTAGACAGCTCTTAACATTTATTTTAATATAGGACTAGTCTTAAACCCTGTTTGGGAAACTGCCCCAATATGTTGATATGTAGGCTAATATATAAAAATATAAAAAAAATTATATATTTTTTTGTTGTTGTTGACATATCTATTTCCTTGAATGCAAAGTGGGACAAAATAAAAATAGGCTATTTAACTAGTCCTAAACAACCTAAACCAAATAAATATTCAATTATTTCAAAGATTGTTTACATTATTGCTAACCAAAAAGCTTAAAGATAGAGAAAGAAAGAAAGAAAGAAAGAAAGAAAGAAAGAAAGAAAGAAAGAAAGAAAGAAAGAAAGAAAGAAATATTTAAAGTATCTTCAGTGTTTTGAACGAATTTTATTACGTTTGCTGTTACTATGGTAACCAGAGATGGTTTGGGTGGTTGAAAAACATGGCGCTGCTGAGGAAACGTGTTAGCTGCAAACAAAAATACGTTTGCTGCTACTATACCTAGCCGGAATTTTATTTTTGTCCGCGAAGGGAAGCATATCAGTTGGATAAATGTCTATGAAAAAGCGGTATAGTTTTTATTCTCCTAAATGTGAACATGACGTAAATCATCTTGTAAAGCGGACCAACTGACACAGCTAATGTTAGCAACTTCACCCGCAGCAGAATCAGCCACTAACTAACTAATCCGCAGGATAATCCAGTCAGTCGTGACGACTAGCCAGGACCACTGTGTTATACGTTCGTCAGAAAAGCTCGAAAATTATATTTCCTTTTTTACAGTAATATCTTGGGGAATCCGTAACAGAACTGGAGCATCTTAAAATATCAGCTCTAACGTTAAATAGAAAACAGTTAACGTTAACTTAACCCGTGATAATTTAAAAGGATCTGTAAAGTGAGTACTCTAACAAACGAGATGGAATTGAATTTAAACCACGTTGATTATCTCCAGGTAAGTTCTCGACATCATCTCCGTGTGTGTTTGTACATCTGCTCTGATTTACAGCGGCTTGGTTGTTAAAATGCAAACTGGCTGAGATATTTAGTAATCTTAAATATTATTAATTATCAAAAAGAATTTACCAATGGCCATATCATCTTTGTTTTCACAGGTTGGAGTGACATCTCAAAAAACCATGAAACTTCTTCCAACTGTGGGGCGAAAAGCAACTCAAAAGGTATATCTTCATCCCTTTTAAAAGAATATTTCATGTTCAGCGTGCCACGCCTATAAACACATAATATTACTCATTCCTCACACTGCTGACAGTTATGCAAAAACTTGTATCAAATTTAGAGTAATTGCATTGAACAAGGAATATTATTTAAACAGGAAAGTCGAACCTACTTCAAGGAAAAAAAATAAACTTACCGTCCATGAATTCGGGTATTAATATCTGTAACAGAAATTTAAGGTCTTATAATCTTTCCATAGTTTAAGGGTTAAATGATGTTTCTGTTGTAGACTATTTCAGGGCTTACTTTGTAAAACAAGGGTGCTGGAAATTAGATCCTACTCGTGAAAGAGCATGTGACATGTCCTATTTATTTGAGCATGTGCTTGACATTTCTCCCCCACTCAATCAAACAGGGAACAAGCATTTGTCTATAAGCAGCCTAATGGCTTGACAAATGAAGTTGTGGGTGTATCCGGTCTTTCTATTGTGCCGTTTTCTCATTACAGGTGGCTGTTGCAGATCATGATGGTGTTGTGACTTGTTTTGGAATGAAAAAAGGGGAGGCTGTGGTATGTATTCCTCTTTTTAGTAAACACTAGCATTCAAAAGTTTGGGTCAGTGAGATTAAAAAAGAAAGAAATTCATACTTTAATTCAGCAAGGATCCATCAAATTGATCAAAAGTGACAGTAAAGACATTTATGATCCTATAAAATATGTTTCAAATAATAAAGGCTGTTCTTTTGAACATTCTATTAATCAAAAAATCCTGAGAAAAATGTTTAGCTTGTTATCCACAAAAATATTAAGTGTTTTTGTTTAAACCTTGATAATTATCAGAAATATTTATTGAGTACCATCAAAACAATGTTTTTTCTCATTTGAAGAATAAATGTATGTCTTTTTTGTCAGCCTGTGTTCAAATCGCTCCCAGGGCAGAAGATCTCCAGACTTGAGCTTGGAGGGGCTTTAGGAACCCCACAGGAAAAGATCTTTGTGAGCTCAGGCTCTGAAGTAAGGGGATATACAAAAAAGGGCAAACAGTTTCTTACATTTGAAGCCAACCTAACAGAAAGCATAAATGCCATGTGAGATCCTCTTCTTGTTTTTTATTCTTTCTCGACTTGTATTTCTATGCTAATGACTAGCAGACTTGATAATGCATGTAAAATGCTTCACTTTTGTTTGTGCCTAATTTCCCACAGGCATGTTTCAGGGTCAGATCTGTTTGTGTGTGCCAGTTACATTTATAACCATTACTGTGACTGCAAGGATCAGGACTACTACCTGTCAGGAGACAAGATCAATGACGTCCTGTGTTTACCTGTGGGGACTGTGGGCCACATTGTGCCCATTCTGGCCTGCCAGGACAGAGTACTCCGAGTATTGCAGGTAGTGTGACACAACCTCCAGTCATGTTGGCCTCTCTTTATCTGTCCTTTATTACCTAATTTATTTTAGCAATCACTGTTTCTCATGATATTTGTTACTTTGGCCGTATCCAATACTTGATGCTCAAGTCCACAGTTATCCTACACTTTGTGCTCCATCAGGGCTCCGACCTTCAGTATGATGTAGAAGTCCCCGGACCTCCAACTGTTCTGGAACTTCTCAACAGAGATGGTGGTATGTCTGCTAATTAATTTTAGGGTGAAAGCATGTATTGGTTGAGTCAGAGAAACCAATCATTATGTGAAATCTTGTTATTCAGGAAAGGGTGGTGAGGAAGTTCTTTATGGAACAGCTGATGGGAAACTAGGTCTTGTGCAAATGACCAAATCTAGACCCATAACTAGTTGGGAACTGGATAATGAGAAGAAAAAAGGAGGTAGGTATTAGATAGTGAGAGGCTATTACATATATATAAAAAAATTAAAGCCATGCTAATTTGTATTGGTCCTTTTAAGGTGTGCTTTGCATTGATACCTTTGACATTGTTGGTGATGGTGTGAAGGACATCCTAGTGGGAAGAGATGATGGGACTGTGGAGGTCTACGGATTGGACAGTTCAAATGAGCCAACACTGCGTTTTGAGAATGTGAGTGTCACATAAAATGATAAGTGTTATTTAGTCTTGGAACCATTAAATAGAACCTTGAGTCAAATTATATTCTGCTACACTACATTTGAGAAAATCTTCTTTTTCAATTTTTACAAGGTTTTGTCTGAGAGTGTCACATCGATCCAGGGTGGCTGTGTTGGAAAAGAAATGTATGATGAAGTTCTTACAACAACTTACACAGGTTAGCTGTAACTGTTAGATAGGAGAATTGTGCTGTGTGTTTTCTAAAAAAAAAAAAGTACATGTGTTGACTGAGAAGTCTTGTGTGTGGTTTCTAGGATGGGTGTCAGGTCTCACCACGGAGCCTCAGCAGATGGTTGCAGGGCCAGGAGATGAGATCAAAATGAGCCGGGAGACCCAGGGGAAGGTGGCTGCACTCAGGTACTACATCTAGCTGAATGATGAATCTTAAAGTGCCCTTATTATGCCATTTTAAAGGTGGCTAATGTTGTTTTATGCGTGTCTTAAAGCAGGTTTATGTGTATGCAAGGTCAAAAAACACTTTAGTTTTCAGTAAAAATAGATTTTATTTTACCCCATTTCTAAATGATTCGTAAACGACTCGTGTGAAGCAGTTCGAAGACTCAGTTTCTCTAAACCCCGCCCTCCCGCGAGCCCTCACTGTGATTGTACACGGAAATTATACTGTTTGGGGGCGGGGCAAGCTGTTCGCGACATAGAATGTGGGCGGACATTATGCAAAATATGTTACCTAGTGACGTGGCTTGGTAACAGAAAAGATTCAAATTGCTGACGACTCGTGTAGGCGAATGTGAGTCGACTCTTTTTTTGATAGACAATAACTTTATTTATCGTGCACCGTCAGCTTCACAACTTTGCAGATGTTCACATACAGCTACATGACACACTGCTTGAACGATCATGTTTGAAAAAATAGGGGCACTCAACATTCATCAGAAACATTCATCAACAGCAGATTAATACCTTCATACAAGTCACCTGGGACTTGGAGAAGTGACAGACAATGGAGTAGAGGACGACCAGGGCTGGGGAGCAGTGACAAGGGAGCGCGGAGACATGGCAGAGCAGGAAGCCATAACAAATCATGCAGACTAGGGGGTTCATGGACGGCCTCCTTGGCCACAACAGGAAAGTCTATGAGTTCATTAAATTCCTCCATGACTGTGACTACTCCTGTGGAGCAGACTCATGGATAGGTGAGGCTTTTGGAGCACAGTGTGCAGCGCACACACTCAAAGTGGTAACTGCCATTAAAGGAAAAGATCGTTGATGTCATCAGGATGGCTGCAGCTCTCACTGACAACACAGGTGGGTCCAATACACTAGCAAACAGTCTTGATGATCTAAGCTCAAGCTCCACATTCACAGGAGCTCGGGTACTATACTGTATGACTTTGAGGGGCTGGACTAGTTGGCTTTCCTCAGTTGGTGCTGTGTCCTCTGGCTCAGAGTTAAGCCAAGCTATGGTAAACAACACAGGTAAAGACAAAGAGTAAAAAGTGAAGAACTTAACAATTTTGACTCACTTTTACATTTGATTATTTTTTTCTTATGTATTTCTGAAAATAAACTTTACTAAGAAAAGGACAGCATTGAAGTTACAATGTAATAAGTGCCCTCACAGTCATTTAAGCCAAGGGATGTATTAGAGACACAAGAGAACACAACACAATTGACCTGTTATATCACTTACTCTCAGAGTTGTTTCAGTGGGTCCATTACATGGGCCAGATGACCCAATTTTACTTGTAGGTAAGTGGTTTCTCTCCACTGCCACTGGCTTTATAAGTCTTTTACAACAATATGTACAGTTTCCTTGTTCTTGTGCTTCAGGGTTGCACCTGGCTTTAGATAAATAAAAATTTTCACACACCTCCTCGGCAGAACACAGTTTAACAAAAGTTTTAAACCCTAAAGAAGTATGATCTAGCAAAAAATATATGAATTTGTACGAGTGAGGTCGTATGAATTTGTACGAATTAGCCCCCTCGTAAAACATGTACGAATTGCCGTGAGGTCAAACTGTCAACACCTTTTGTGGAAACGCATTAGTAAATCATTTACAACACTTTCTGCATACCCTATTCTAAAGTGTAAACTACTCATCAGTTGTAAATG
>JAUCNO010001888.1:8938979-8951823 GCA_032353835.1 Enteromius viviparus
AGACTAACAAAAGGCCTTCTCATAGGCTGCTTTTATTTGATCAAAAATACAAAAAAACTGTAATATTGTGAACTATCTATAAATTGTAAATTATAATTTATTCCTGTGATGACAAAGTTGAATTTATTACACCAGTCTCCGGTGTCACATAATCCTTCAGAAATAATTCTAATGCTGATTTGCTGTTTAACAAAAAACTAAAATATTATTATTTTATTTTATTATACTAGAATCTATTATTTTTTTGAAGATTCTGTGAGAAATGGTAATAATTGTTATTAAATTATAAAAGTCTGAACTGTCACTGTTAATCATTAATAATTAATGAAATGCTGAATCAAATGCTTAATTTCACAATGAATACATTTAAAAATATCTGATATTTAGCCATGAACACTGACTGAAGTAAATACACCTCTTAACAGACTACATATAAATCTTCATACACAGACAAAAGATGGCAGCAGCTTCACTACAGGGTGCAAAAAGGCCTCAGTAAGACAAATTGGATACATCTGTTCAGTAAAGCATTCAAAATGGGTTCAAGAGCAGCTAATTAGCATCTAAATCTGCCAAAAGCTCCTTAACAACACACAGTTTTACACAGTCCTCTCTGACTAAATTATTCTCCATAGTGACTTGCCTAAAAAAATACATATATCATGTCGAAAAGCTAAAAAGACTTGAAAATGAAAATAATGGAATAATGGGGCGTAACATGCAAAAATAAGGCATTAAGACCCCCGGGCGCCTCGGGCAGACTAGCACTGGCTCAGTGATAGTGATCTTTGCCTGGTCACTCATGCAGTTAACGCTAAACAAACTTTGCTAAATAATTCAAAAAGAGCATAAGTAATGCACAGCGTTGAGGGATTCTCCCTTACGCCCCGATGAACAGCGTTTGTTATGTACTCAGCCCAAGAAGAAGTGTCATTATCCTAAGACCATCAGCCTTTGTCAAGTTCCTCGACATGGTGAGGGGAAACAAAGGGGTCAGATGAAGCCATCGCTCTGTCTTCTGCCTCACCGTCCCCATTGAGATGGCACTCTGGGTAATGGAGAGTCCAATCAGCACATGGAGCACTGAACCCCCTCCCCCACTACGACACGGGACGCTTTATCAGACCTCGGATGGTCACGCAATGGTAAGAAGGTGATACACTGTGGGTATTACAAGAATATTTAAAGAAAAAGGATGCACCTGACATCCAGAGTGACTGCAAGCAATAATACTAGCATGTGTTTAAAAAGAGTAAATGAAAAAAAAATAAAAGATAAAAATCCAGACACAAAACACAGTAACCTCATTACATGCAACGCAATCCATTAACACTATTCAAAACACACCACAACGACCAGATCGAACATTCCCGGGACATTCCTTCAGCCTGCATCAAGCTGTCAGAAAACCACCCTCATACATCAGCAATAAAGACCCATATAACTCTAAATGCTTCCATACCCTTGTTATTAGAAGGTCTCAAATAACACTTTTCAGTTTCTGAGATGGCCATCTGGAGAAACACCTGCCCCGGCCCTAACTTGTTATCAGGTGTTCAACTGTTCCTTGGGGTCAGAGGACATGCAAATATGTGGGCCTTTAAGTGTCTGTAAAGGAAAGTATCCTTCACTTTTCAAAGCAAAGATTTTATAGTTGTGGATATGTATTATAATACAATATTAACATAAAATTAAGCATAATAAAACATAATATTATATAATACTACAAATTGAATTATGATTATTAAATTATTCATTTACAATGAAATGAAATTAAATGCAAAGCATTTTAATACTTATACAAATTATACACTGATGCTGTGCAAGCATCATAATAAATCATAATAATAAAGTATATTGCAAAACAGCTTTCCGGTGATTATATCAGCACTCTTTCTATCACTCTTTCAGTCAGTAAATGTTTCACTAAAGTCTAGCACTTAGCTTTTTCTAAATAGCTGGACGATTAATTAATCACAAAATAAGTCTCTTTTTTGAAAAATAAAACATGTCAGAGCAACTACAAATTTAGCTTTACTGTTTTGTATTACACAGACAGTTCATAAAGCAAAACTCTTCAGTTTATATTTACAGAAAATAGCATACAAGTCTATGCGTGAGATGGTCTTGAGTTACACCACCCCCAGCAAGATAAAGTGAACCCAAGAGAACTAATGCACGATAAATCTTATGCGTGGGCACTGGGATTTTAAAAACGAAGACAAATGCATTTTTCATGGTGGTGAGAAGACCCTTTCATTTCTTAAACATTTTCTCCTTGAATTCATTGTCCTGACCGTGTCCCTTCAACCAAGACTGCAGCCCCACCACAAAATCAGACTGTCTACAGATGGGCTTTAGACACACATCACTCTATAATTCCATTCTTCCTATGCATGTTTGCAGGAGACAATGCATTTCCTTTGCCCCTGACCTGATAGGCTTTGGTGTATTCAACACTGAAAATCGCTTTACAGATGTACTATATTTGATTTTAAACCAGTATTGGTAACACTTGTATAGATCATCATTATGCTTAAATCTTACTAATAAAATAAATATACTAATACATTAATCTCAAATATTAATCTCTGTTATGGTTATTTTCTACATAAAACATACACACTACACTTAACATTTAAATTTGACATGATTAAACTTGTGACATACATTAAACATATAATAATCATATAATGAACATAATAATCTATATTAATAAATGCTACAAAGTTCATGTCACCTAGCGTTACAAATGTAAATGCATACAATACTGCAAAAAATTAGGTTCATAAAATAATAAAATTATGTTATTTAAAAAATGATATTCTTGAATTTGAATAAAATGGCAGTAGAAGTCTATTCTTTACTACAGTACTTTCACTTTGCATTGTCTGAAGTGGTCGCTGTGATGTCATCAGGGCTTTACCAGGGAGAAAAGGGCTTTCCACCTCAGCTGAAATGTTTTCTCGTGTCTGATATCAAAGGAAGCTTGGCTCATAAGTAACTCAGTGGATTTCCTCTCGCTGCCTGCTAAGTGAGAATATTTCGCAGTGTTCCTTCCCCTTGTGTCCTTGGCTGCCAGTGTTGAGTCTGTACTCACACAACCCCTCCACAGACTACAGATAAAAAGCACTGAAAAATCTCACTGTGGAAATGAGCATGAAGTCGTTTATCTTCTCCAGCACCCCACAGGTGCACTGCAACTAAATGAGATTGAGCATTGGCTCTAGAAGAAGGAAAACAACAGTCTGAGCTACGACGGACACATTCATAAATAGGTCATTGAAACGAGAAGGTAAAATTCTCGTGGTCGATCAACATTAGGCTTTGACTGTAAGCCAGAAAACATGAATCAAAACATTTTTTTGTTACATACTGTATAATAAGCAGCCTACATATTAGTGTTGGATATGCAGAGAACAAATGGAAAGAAGCAACGTATACGTGAACACTGAAGTAACCACTCCTACAAGCATGGCAAACACAAAGCAGCACACAACGCTCCATCAAGCCAAGAGATCGACCCATATCAAATCAAATCTGCCTCGTCCTAAAAAACATGCACTGCTGCATCTATGCACCTGCTGCATATTAATATGAAATATTACAGATCTATTGTTGTACATGTATACAGACTAGGAGATGTAAGAGTGCTTCATTGCTGATTAGTTCCATATAATACAATACAAATATATGGCACTAAACATTCCTGGCATAAAACCAGAGTGGGCAAGGAGGGCCATTCCTGACCTTTTATGAATGCAATGAATTACAGATCACCATACAAAATACACAGATTTAATGAGAATGGAATATAACTTTATAGCATGAACAGATTTAAGAGTGCAATTTACAGTAAGCTGAATTTTAACCGCTTTATATGTTTAACTGAACTTTGTAAAATATCAATGATGACTT
Organism: Enteromius viviparus; assembly: GCA_032353835.1. Taxonomy (NCBI): domain Eukaryota; kingdom Metazoa; phylum Chordata; class Actinopteri; order Cypriniformes; family Cyprinidae; genus Enteromius; species Enteromius viviparus. The sequence continues at coordinate 8,942,898 of JAUCNO010001888.1, forward strand.
TTGACAGGATTAACATTTTGTTTGACCTTTAAAAATGGCATTGGGTCTTACTTTTAATTTAAAAAACACATCTATATTGTTAGTGATGCATATATATGCAGTTTTAACCATAACGTTCTTTCTGTCACTATACTATACAGCTGGAATAATGGAAATATGTTAACCTTTAAAGCAATTTTAATCAGTTTGTCTCTGTAATGTACTGCAATGAAACAAGAAGACAATAAATAGTCACATTATAATTTATAATTCATTCAAATCTCCCCACCTCTTCAGCAACAGTATCAAATAATCATGTAAATATATAGAGCACTGTGTTACACACACAAAAACAAAAAAAAAACATCAGCCTATCATACAACACGAAAATAATGCAAGAAACAATAACTAAAGAACCTATAAAACACTAACAATACGCATATATTTACAATATTACACAAATAAGAGTAAACTAACTTAAATTCCAAACAACTATGAAAATATTTCCGGGACTTCCCCCATTCCCCATAAATAAATCATTGGTAAAATATTATGTTTAATTTTTACAATATTTAACAGTAAATATCAATATTACACATTTTCAAATGTAGCCTATGTTATTCTGCAGTACTGTATATGGTAATAGTTATTTTATCTTAATCAATATGTTTTATCTATAAGAAAAAAAATATTTCCGTTAAAATCCCTAACATTTTTATAACGTAAATCAGCATTATATTTAGGAGCGTGTAACACGAGCGTCTAATCGATTATAACGCAAGCGTTCTAGTTCTGACGCAACGCTGTCAAACAAGCTGCCGCTGTTATTCACTGTTTACTATCTTTCTGCTGTGGTAAAATGAAACTTATACGCCAAAATAGCACTTTTCCAGAGATGAAAGCATGATGATTTGAAGGGTGTACTCTGGCAGGCATGAATGCAATCGCAGCAGGTCAAATAAAAAAGATTACGGCTACTTACCGAAAATGATACAAACGACTGTAGTCAAACTTTTAGCACGGCAGATTTATCCCTGTATGGAAAGAACCGAAGAGAGTCATGTATATCAATAGTGTCCTCTCAGTTGTCTGTACCCATGACACGTCCGAGCTGAATCCCTGTGAACTCAAAGGTTCCTAAAAGGCGGATGAGACGCTCGGCTGCGCCTATCAGAGGTCGAGAGGAGGCGCGTCCCGATGGATCCACACACACACACACACTGTACTGCTTTTTATTCACACTACCTGGAGCCTTGCCTAAAATATCTAATAATGTATGAGTTATAGAAGTTTTACATTATAATTCTGTCAGTGTATCCATTTTTACCCTACTTTAAGAATCGATCAGGAATCGATAGTTATATGTTTTAAAGCCTTTTTGTGCATTATATTCGCGTGAATTGAGTTATGAACATCTGGTGCTTGTATTAATACGCTGATAGCCAAAAATATTATTAGCAGTTCACTGAGAGTCTTGTCAGTTGGCCCTCTGCTGGAGATAAAACACAGTAAATGACTGTGAAGTATCAAATCAAACACTTCCTCTCAGTATCTCACAATCTAATAGCTTAATTGTTAATAAAAAGAGAATTAAACAAGTCGTATTATGACTCCATAAATAAATCCATGAAGAAATGGTAAAGAAAATCAAAAAAAAAAAAAAAAAAAAAAAGCTCCTCATACATGGGGCAAAGTGTATAGAATCTTTATATATATATATATATATATATATATATATATATCATCTGCAACACCTTAAAAGAGGCTAAATATTATATTAAATTTGACCTCAAAATCAATCTTCAGTAACTGTACATGATGACATGAATCAGAAAAATATGAAAAAATATAGTTTTGGTTAATTGCTGTATACTGTTTTGTAAGAAACACTAAATATGTATTTCAGCCTAGAGGAAATGTATGTAAGAAGATAACAGATCTGTTACAGAAGTGATCCTGTAAGTAAAAAGAGCAACAGATCTACCTGCAGTGAGCGTATTAACATCGAGCTTGAGCTATTGTCTTTGAAGGCATCTCCTGGTTTGGTAACACCTGGGTCACGTAACCCTGTAAGCAAACATTATTTGTGAGGATGAGTTAAAAGCTGTGCAGGGGGTGACCCGTAAAGCAGGAGCATCATAGACCCCCCTGTCAACGCTGTGCCTTTGAGCAAGACCCTCACCCCCGGGTAGCTTCAAGAGGACTGTCTCTGTAATTAGTGCACAGTGAATCACTTTGATTAAAAGAGGCGACCTCACACATTACGATATCATGTATGCAACTTGTTATTAAACTAATTGTGTGCTAAACCTCTAAATATTATATGCACTGATGCCATGAATAGGTTGTAAAATGCTCCATGCCACAAAAATCTCAAATATTTCCCCAAGGCAACAATTACCAACTTAAAGACGAGAGTCTGATGAAAAGTGACATGCGCTTGAGGAATGAAGTTATGGTTTGTGGCATGCAGAAATCAGTAAAACAATAAAACAAGCTGTTGACACTTTAGGCTTTTTCACCCCCAAAAAACTTCATTTTAAGTAATTTATAATAAATTAAAAGTGTTTTTGTTTAAATAATAAATACAGTTGAAATAAACATAAAGCAGCCTGATAAAAAAAAAAAAAAATTAATTAAATAAAATAATTAAATAGAGCAATTGACTCTTTTTCCCCCCTGTGTGTAGCCTGCAAAATATTTACAATTAAATATTTAATTAAATATTTGGTGTTTTGAAGACTGGAAAAACTTGGGACCTAAAAACATTAAGTTAATGTGTAAATAAATCCATCGTAGCTACTTAAAAGCCTGTGTCTAAAGATCAACTTCAAAGCAGAGAAACTTAGCACAGGATGAGGGTTTGATTTGTAGCGAACGGATTTCGACAGCAGTCTGGCGTTTTAGGGTAGTGCAGAGAGATTGATGGCAGGAGTAGATCATGAGGTGAGATCAGCCATGTAAATACAGTGTTTTCATGTGGTTTACTCACTGTACAGCTCTTATGTCTCTGAATGTAAGTACACTAGGACACAATACAGAAATTAAGTTTGATAAACACCCAAATTCAAACAGATCTGAAATAAATAATAATAAAAAAAGACTATTTTCTCCTCCATCTCCAGACATAAGTTGCCCGTCTGACAGGCCGAGATGGTGTTCACACAGCATGTCAGATATCACTGGAAAAGCCTGACGGGATGAAGAAAAGAGCATCAGCACCATGTACAAATTTTGCGCATGGCTGGATTCCACTTGAAGTTTAAATCTAAAATCAGCCGTTCAGCCATAATTACAACCTCCTCCTGTGGGGTCAGATTTCATGTAATGGAGGTGCAGTCTCGTCGGTATGCAGAGCCACCAGATAAGGATAATTTCAGGTTGAAATGAACAGTGAATAGCAGAGCAAGAGGAGTTCACAAAGACATTGGAGAAGCAAACAGGTCGGTTTCGATTCTTGGCATGCTTTTGGCACCGTAATGTATATATTGACAAAAGCATGTATAATTTACATGCATGAGGCGCATCGTATTGAATCCAGGTGAATCAAATGCAATCAAATCTGTCCTTTCTTCAAACATAATGATGTCTCTCATGCTTATTTTTCAACATGCAATAAGCTATTTTACGTGAATTAGCAAAATTACTTTTGACCCTTAAACACAAAACCTGTCATAAAGGTACATTTTTTGAAATTGAGATGACCTCATAGATGAATAAATATTCCATTGATGTATTCTGTTAGGATAGAACGATATTTGACTGAGATTAAGCCATTTGAAAAAATTAATTTTGATATATTTACGGTATGAAATTTACAAAATATCTTTAATATCTTAATGATTTGTCAGGAAAAATCTATCATTCTGCTTTTGGTACAATAATATCTGTGTGACGTATGACTGGTTTTGTTTTCCAGGGTCACCACGTGTGTGTATATAATTACAATAATAAAATAATATGATGTCAAATACCATCCATAATCAAGCAGCACAATGGCCTTTTTTTACAGCTAAAAACTGAAGCACATGACACCAGAAACCTCGCACATTAAAGTTGCAAACGGCCTCATACTTTAAAAGCAAGGTGGAAAACCTCTTTTAAACGGTAACAGAATTAATTGAATGTGTGGTATTATGTGAGGCCCTACTCAAGGGAAAACATCTGAGACTGTAATATTTTAATACTCTCTTCAGCATGACCACATAAATAATTTGCTCTATATCTTCTACATTCCACAGACTCGTCTGAAAATAGAGCTGCTATAAACACAAAGGAGAAGGTACGAAACAGATTAAACTGCCATTGTCATTTCTGCCTCAGGCTGTACAGCTGCAAACCCACACCAGCAGTCATTACAGGCCCGCATGCTGCGTGAGGAACTTATCAGTTGCAGCTATGTTGAGAAATTTTTATACCAGAAAATACACTTATCCAAAACAAAAACACCCATGACATTTAACATTTGCCCATGTGCCAAAGTCAGTTGACGATTACACATCACAGTCGTGCTATGCTTCTTCTTTTTTTTTAACCTCCAGGAGGGAATAACACACCTGGTATGTCCTCTTACCTGTCACCAGGCGTCTAGTTGATTTGGTTGGCATGCGAGAGGCACATAATCATCTCAAAGTGAATGAAGAGGTTGGCTTTGATGATGTGTACTACAGGGACAGTGGTGAAGCCATGACTGCCTCCGGCATACTTCAATCATCCGTTCTGGTCTCTTCAAGGAGCACCGATCCTTCCTCACAACACGTCAATCATTACTACAGAATGGGATAAATGCCCATCTGCGAAAGAGGATTTAGAGATGAAATGTTAGCAATTCTGCATTCCTGCCTCTAATGACTCGTGCCACTACTTTTTATTCTGCTTTCATCTAGAGTCATATCTCAAGACATTTGCTTTAGGTGATTTTTGTTATGCTGAGGTCATATACTCATACATTACACTGTAATTACAGCAAAGAACTAGTTCATTCATACACTCATGTCACTATGTGAAACCCGTAAGTATTTCACTCATCTTCAAACTGAAGACTTTTTTAGTATTCTTCTAACTTTCTGTCCATCTAATCAAAATTTTTAAGCTTCAAAAAGTACATAAAATGCAGATCAGATATTAATTTTAAGATATTAAAGTTGTTAATTCCAAACTGGTTGCTTAAACCACTTAGGAAGTCATCTAATTGGTTGTCTTCAAGACTCATCATGTAAAGTTGGTTACAAAAAGGTCAATTTGAATAATTAAAGTAATACTGTTTTAATACCCTTTAATACCTTTTAATGTGGGAGGGATAACAGAAAGTTAAGCTGAATTCTATTTCTGGTCCTTAAATGTTTGGCGAGAGAGGGTCAACAGGGGCCAAGTATGTACTTTTCATCAGCCCCAAGTTATTTCTTCTTCATGTTGAAAGGTTTGTTGGCAACACAGGGGGTGTAAGATCTCAGCAAGTCTTCAGACTTCACAGAAACTGCTCTTCACATGTGCTTAAAGATCACAGAGTGAGATACACCTGTCCTCTTCCGTCAGCTGCACATCAACATTTTAACAGAGTTCAGAGTCTCTGCTTTTAGACCAGGCTGGTTTACGCTGTAGTTTTTAACATGGCATTGATGGTTCCATGAAAAACATTGAACATCCATGAAACCTTTCGTTATAGTATAAACAGTTTCTTTAGATGTTTCAAATGTTCTTAAATGGTTCAGGAAATCTTCACTGAAAGGTTGAGCTAAAAATGGTTGCTGTATGGCTTGGCATCACTACAAAAACACTCTTTTGAAACCTTTTTTTGTACAGTTTTAGTGTAGTCTGCTGTATTCATTTAAAAGCTCACAGGCCCATCAATGTCTCCATATCATAAACACTGAGGTTCACTGCTCTGCAACCCATCAGAAGAACTTCTCGCTCATTGGTATTTTTATTGTTCAGTGACTAAGTGGCACTGAGGGTACAGAGCTGTCTTTGAGGTCTGATTAAACCAGGTTTCAGAGAGGTCAGATCCTTATGGAGAACAAAATCCCTCTGGAAACACTGCCGGCTGCCAATTAGTGCAGTGATCTCTGGCCCTGCAGAGGAATGTTAAGCCCGGCTGGCCGTCACAGAGCATATACACAAGCAGACAATACAGCCGGGTGACTCATTTGGAGAACAGGACAGGTTCGATCCACTGATCAAATGCAGCCAGTGCTGTGTAGGGATTAACACAGAAAGGTTGACCAAAGAGGGTGTTTGTGTTTAAAGTACATTTCTTGTTTGTTTGTCAAGAGCCCTTGTAGTAGGGAAAGGATTTTCCCATTGCGTTTTTTTACAAAAATTTTGTATTCAAAACATCTAACGTACTGTAGCTGCCAAGGATTAATGGCCAAATTCTTGCAATATTAAACCATACTCCCTAAGTATATGTCAAAAAAAGCCAGATGCATTATAATTATGTTTTAAATGAGGTGGTATTGATTGCTTTTATTTCATTTGCTAAAGATGTATGTGTACAGTGCAGCCAATAGCAAGTCACTTCCTTAACAAGAAGAACACAATTATTGAAGTTGTCTGTGTGAGGAGACATCATCAATCACCAGACTTCAATGAAACACAAATTTACATGGCGCCACCATAAAAACAAGAGCAGGAATGAAGGTTGCTCATTGTTTGAAAGTATCAAATGCCACTGAATGTTGCTTTTGTACTACTTTTATGACGCAAATGTTTGAAGTCATTCTTATTAGCGAATGCATCACTGGATAATCCAATAAATCATCAATTAAATCATGTCAATTTTCCTTTAAACGAATAAGAATGTATGAGGGGACTTTCCAATGAGTCAGGAATACTTAAAAACGTACGCTGGCAGGGTAATTGTAGAAAACATAAGGTTTAGTGTATTTATTACAGTATTTATTATTTATTACAATTATTAGATCATTACAAATCTGTGTTATACAAAGGCTTTTTTGTATAAATGATTTCCTTAAGTATAAATTATATTGCCAGAAACAAATTTGAGTGAACATTTATATAAATAAGTAAATAATAAATAATTTACATCCTAAGAATAATTTAGATCCTAAAAAGATTTTAGTAATTTTAGAATAATCACATGAATTTTACAAGAAAATCTGTATTAAAGTCTTTAGTAGTTCACATGATTAACATTACAAATTTTTAATTAATGTCCTAATAGTACATTTAATTTTTCTTTATTATTTTAAGCATTTAGGCTATTATTCTTTTCAGCTTTATTATTCTATTACATTTTTTCCAGATTTAAATTATGGATTGGATTCTACTGTACAATAAAGCATACTGTCAAAGTGTAAATTAATTACAGTGTCTTTTGGTTGGCTAAGGTTCTCACAGTAATACATGTGGATGCATAAGAGCTTTCTGTCTCCTCATCTGAACAGACTGGGTTCTGAATACTAAAGACACCGGCGGTGCAGATGAGAGTAGCAGCACTGATACTGTTTTTCTCAATAGGAGATAAACGACTCTCCAAAGACTGAAAGTGACAGACTCCAACTCCATGCCTAATAAAACCAGAACAAAGACAGCCAGCAGCCAGAGCAAACAAAACACACGTCGAGACAGTCAGCAAAGCAGGAACACACACACACACACACTTTAACTTCATAAGTCAGTGAAGCAGCTACACAGAGACCAAATCTCATTTCCTCTGCAACGATTTTAGAGGAAGATCCGTCATGTTTGGTTTAGAGGGAAAAAAACCCTCATTATTCCAGACAGCAATGATATTAATGGTCCACGGCTTTGTGTCCCACACTGAGATCCTCTTGGGAATGTTTTTATTGTTCTCAGAGCTCCGGGAGGGGGGTTACTCTTTTGTGCTGTTTGAGGTTCAGCTCCCTCCTTCAAATTCAAACCTGGGCATTCTCATGTGAAAAGACAGAAACTGTTCTCAGATCAGCGTGGAAGGAATTTTAAAAACGTAGCCCTGCTGCTCATATACAAAAAGCACAGCGGTGTGTTATGGATTAAAGAGATGAGAAACCGTTTACACACTCAATCAACCCAATGAACGTAAACAAGACTATTTATCATAACTTCCTTCAACCTTTATGGGAAGAAACACAGCCGTGCTGTGAGGTTTGTATATTACCATCTGAAACCGTTCTAGAACTAGGTTTTATTGGGTTTCTTTATACAGATTGAATTTTTAAAATAAAACTACTGTCATATAAAAAATGAACTAAATTTGCAAAAAATTTAAAAATATCAAAAATGATTGTTTATATGAGCTGTATTTACATTTTTAAAGTTGTGATGACAAATGAAAGTTGTGATCTATCTTTTCTTTAGTATTTTGCGGGAATATGAAAAGAAAAATGAATGATTCAGACTCAATTCTATCAATAATCCATTCTTGATTGGATGGAGGCTAATCTTGCGGTATAGGTCGTAGGACGATGGTGTGGTTTATGACATTTTGCTTAAAAATTATGAGGTTAAAAAAATTAAACACAAATAGATGAATCATTTACAATCAGATAAATAAAATATGTTTAGAAAATAGAGTGAAGCCAGCTGTAAGGTAAATATAGTAGCATAATAATTGAACATTTGTAGAATATTTGTGCATGGACACCTTAGGATTAGTTAAATACGGTCACGTATTTATTTCCATTGGTTTTTGGGACAGTAAAACAGCATTTTCAATAATCAAGCCAGAATAATTCAAAATATACTGAATTGCAATGAATTAATCAGTGCTTTTATGTGATACAGGTCCATTTTCTTAATGCACTGACATTTATACAGCAATCCAGATTTCTTTTAGAGACATTTACACCATTTAGCAACCTAGAACAACACATCCCGCATCCTCTCGTTGCTGTGCAGCCTGTGTGACTGTGTGAATTTTTGTGATGTCTGCAGCCAGCTAACTGGCATTCTTCACGCACAGCACATTTTTTGGTAACAAATTTTG
>JAUCNO010001888.1:9001140-9014448 GCA_032353835.1 Enteromius viviparus
TGATCCCAAACTTTTGAACAGTAGTGAAACAGTAAACTACTGTAACAGTAGTTTTGAACATTATTATCCATTTTAAACAAAATGCTTCTCTTTTAAATATTTTAATGATCAAAGAATCAAGAAAATCAAGAAGAAAAATTAATTCTGAGAAAAACATTTAAAATAATGTAAATTAGGTTCTTAAGTTCTTATTAGTATAAATATATTAGATATATTTATGAAATTCACAAAATATCCTAATAGAACATTTTAATGATTTTTGTCATGAAAGAAAATTATATAAATTATAAATTATATATATTTTTTTTTTTTTTTTTTTTTTTTTGCTTATGGTATTACATCATTAGCTTAGCAACATGCTAACCCCAAACTATTGGATTGAAGTGTGTGTCTCATTCACTTCTCGTCAGTGTTGTTAATATGATGTTTGATGTTTGCAGGAGTTGCTGATAAGGTGTTCCAAAATAATTATTTAGTTCAATTTCCGTTATCATGTGGTCCTAGTGTACAGTCAGTTTTCTGTGTAGGCAGCAAGGCCTACAGTACCTATAAATATTACAATTTTGGATTAATTTAGCATATTATTATTATTATTATTAATTTATTTGATTTTTTAAAAATAATTTGGCTTAATTTAGTTTTAAAGTGCATAGGGGATGAATTCTCAAGCTGGAGAGCATTAGAATTGCCCTGAAGCCTCAGAGGAATTCCAAAAGTGAATTTCCTTTGATGTTCCTTTGGTGCACCTGCAGGTCATATCAGCTCCTAGCCTGAAACACTTGGGCCTATTTTCATGCCAAAGAACACTAACTGCTTCAGCCTTCAGGATCACAGCCATACTGCACATTTTGAACTACTGTCTTCCATGGTTTGATATTTTCTATTAGGCAGATATTCTGAATTATTGTTATTGGTGCACGTCTGGGCCAGGGCAGGTGGAGGTCACCTCCCTACAGCAGAGGGTCTGCAGGGTCACGGGAGCTAATTCAGGGAAGATGAGTCTGTGCTCTGAGAATGCTTTAGCTCCCTATGGACAGCTGCCACTCTTTTTCTTGTCCGCACCCCAGGGCTGTGTTAACGAGAGGGATGACCGGTAGCTCTGTTAGTGTCTGTTCTGAGTTAATAAGGTCAGTCACTGAATGTTTGGGGTTTGTGCGTGTGTCCTGACCCACTAAATTTTCTCTGTCACTGCATCCTGCTGCCCGGATAAGCATGGGGAATTACACATTAAAATTGCAATTAAGGAACCCCAAGTACTTTTAAAATATATTTTTTAAACAGATTTACTCATATACTTTTATGATTGGTATTTATTGACAATTCAAAGGCAGCATTCTGTAGGTCTTTTTCTATTCTGCCATCTCTCCTGCACATATTAAGTGTGTTTTTGCACCTTATTTCTTAACCGCAGTACTAATTACCAACACCTGTCACCACCGCCTTGATTCAGTCAGCACGCTCATTTAGAACACATATAACCACACTCCTCACAGCACCCAGTGTCCAAGCTCGTTTATGCGAAGTGGACTCACTATTCAGTCATTTCAAAGTTATACTTACCTACCTCTCTCTTTGTGTACTCCTCGAACTCTGTGTCTCCTCCAGGTCCTGTGGATTCCCTCTTCATCTCTCCGTTCGTCTGTGGTGCGTGGTTGTGGTTGCCATCATCTTGTGTACTACTTTGTCCCCGCTATCTGCAATCAGAAAAGGCCGTCATTTCATCAGTTTACGTCTCTCCAAAGCCATCCACTGCAAAAGTGTCTCACCTGCTCATCTGTATCTGCTCATCTGTATCTTCAACTGTGCTTTCAATTCACTGTTTATACTTACCCTCTGTGTCCATCTGCTTCTTAACAGCCTCGTGGGCAGTGTGCCGACATGTTGCACTTCAGGCATTGCGAGTTCGCATCCCTGCTTGCAGACCTTTCCTGATCCTATTTCCCCTATCTCCCTCACAATTCACTTCCTGTTAAGATTTATCTGTCTGGTAATAGGGTTAGGGTTTGCCCTTAAAGGCAAAAACGCCAAAAATAAATCTTAAAAAAAAAGAAATTAAAAAAAGTATTATCTAACCTGTGGCTATGATCAGACTGGATGTGTGTCACTGTGGGATCTGTGAAAACTGCTGGCACAAAACAATTTGAGTGAAGAAACACTTAGCATGAGGTTCTGAATTAAAGGAATAGTTCACTTAAAAATGACATTTCTGTCATCATTTGCTCACCCTTGAGTAGTTCCAAACCTGTATGCATTTCTTGTTCTGCCGAACACAAAGGATGATATTTTGAAGAAAGTTTGTAACCAGGCTGTTTTGGTTACTTCCCTAGTATGAAGAAATACGATGGGAGTCGATGGTGACCCAAAACATCCTGGTTACATACTTTGTAAGTAAATGATTGCAGAATTTGTTATTTTCTGGGTCTTTCTTAAGTGCAATCTAAATTCTAGATCCTTGTGAATTGGGTCAGTGGTGTCATTCCTGCAGTTGTACAGTAAAGTGACATCAATGCTTTTGCGTGGTTGCATCGCTGCTCACATGTTGATTGTTAACACTGCTATTCCAGTCCAGGCTGAAGGCCGCTGGTTCTGTTCTCGGCTGCTCAGACCTCCCTGGCATCCCATGTCCATCACATGACCAGCAGGATTATCTCTGGCACCTGTGGGAACACACAAAATAACTCTGATCACACAGTACAGAGATAAATCTTGAGACTTTGTGCTGATCAGTGGCATTCCTGGCCAAATCTTGTAGGCACTTGGGTCTAAGTAAGTATATCTAGATGAACACTCAGTGGAAGAGACATCAGCAGATGGGCAGTGGTCATCTAATGGAGGTGTATGGAGGTAATGATGCTCTGCTGTTTGAGGAACACCTCAGAATGGAAGTAAAAAAAAAAAAAATAGATATATAATAAATAAACATAAAATAAAATAGAAAAAAATAAAATTGCTTGGGACAGAAATGTTTGTGTGTAATATTAAACTGTACCATAAAATGTTTTTTTTTTCTTTTAAAACATTCCCCAGGGACTGTAAACATGTTGGCACTAATATGTATATTAGACTGGTTTAGAGCCATGATGCGTCTGACCACAAAAACACTCACACTGTTGTTGCCCCATTGCCTGAGGTGTGAGGTGCGAGTGTTGGCGCTGGGTTTGGAGATGTCTCCAGCTCATTAAGTATATATCTACTGGGAAAAGTAACGGCTAATGTAACCTTATTGTGTTATATTGCCCGTGCAAAAGGCCAAGCTCCAAAAAACACACACTGTTGCCCAGGCTGGCCCATGGAGCTGCTGACAAATCACTACACAGCATTTTATTATGACAAGCACCTGAATATGATGACTGATGCTTCTACCAGTTATATATCTTGTACCTGTAATGTATGTACACACATGCTGTTTTTACTTATTTTGATTATCTGCCCTTAGGTAAATGTTTTGGAATTTCTGAGTATAAGCACAGAGGACTTGATATTGCATTTTAGCAAAAACCACAGTTACAGTAAGGCACTTGATTTACATTTATTTGCACGATGCTCGGAGTATGTCAGAACATTTAGAATCCTAAAATTTAAATCATTTCAAGTTCTGTCTATTTTTCATACTCTTTTGTACTACAGTATATGTGTGTGTGTGTGTGTGTGTGTGTATGACTGAACGAGAGAATCACTCCATACGTACAAAGTATGAAATCTGACTGCCAAGTTACTGTGAGACTGATCCAAAGTCCATCTGCTGTTTTCTTCTCTTCTTACTCCCTGAACTCTCTCAATCCCCCCTGCTAAAATCACCCTGTCCACCCACATGCCCTTTACATGTGGATAAAGCAATTTAAATTGAAAATTCACACTCTCCTCTGCACTTTTGCAACCTAAACCGTCCTCTGTGAAGCAGGATAAATATGTATAAATGTATGTGTGTGCAAGTTTATATATATATATATATATATATATATATATACAGTATATATATATAAATACATACAGTATATATTCACACAAATATTTTATCTAATATTAAATAAAATTGTATGTGTGTTTTCCAGTATTTTCCTGTTTTAACACCTTCAATATATACATGCTCAGTTAATATGCATTTTACCATTTAATTTGTATTATAATCTTGGAATATCAACAAATATGTATAAATTTATTTCATTTTAATGCCATCTACACTTGCAGGAATCCATAAACACGTGCTTCCAGATGAACCTGAGAAGTCAGTGAAGAGCCAGATGATGTCGGAGGGAGATTTGAGAAGGCTTATCTTCGGATAGATCGGGGAGCGGGCTGCAGCTGTGCTGAAATGATTTATATGGTCAGAAACACACATGCTCTCTCTTTCACTCTCAAACACACATTTCCAATGCTGCTGTATCCCTGTCCTTTACACTCACTCATTCTTACTCTTTCACATGTTTATTAGCAACGTTATTTCAAAGGTATGCTCCTCATGCTCTCCAAACATGCTCTCAACACCTTGGATTTGGCCAGGCGGGCACATGGTCTTGAGTTCTGATGTATCTGGCTCAGGCTGGCTGTGAAAAGTCGTTGTGGTCACTGATGAATCTTTAAAAATACCACCAGCACATTGGCTGTGTAGGAGTGACCCAACAACTCCTTCACACCGAAGTCCTCTAATAACAGTGCTGCATGCTAGCTGCTCCAATAAAACATTAAAGTTTCTGTTTTTAGTAGAACTTTCGAGCACCACTCTAATTATTGGTCATACTTTTGGTTGGAGATATAAAGTAACTTTTATCCTTAAGTGTTGGTGTGTAACTCATTCCTTGCTTTTTGGGCTGCAGACATGAATGATGCCCTAAATTATGTGGCTTTTTGAGAAGAACTGTGTCATTTTTATAAGTAATCAGGTAAGTTCATTGACTGGTAAAAATAATACACATTAAACAGTCAAATGTGTGAATATATTTTATAATTCTATAGGCCAGAGGCTGAACCTTTAAAACCTTTCAGAGGGGTGGAGAAAGAATTAAAATTGATTATTTATTTTAATTATTAATTATTATGAATATATTGAAATAAACCAATCTAAATCTAATCTAATTAAAATAAAACATATATATATATATATATATATTTCTTTATTTTTTTATTTTTTTGAGAATATAAAGTTCTGGAATTTAGAACTTCTTCTGGAATCCCAAAATGAATCTATTTTAATCTATTAATTTAAAGATCTTGCATGAGGAAGTATTTGAGTCAAAAAGGTTGAGGACGAATGGTTTAAAGGGTTACTCCACCCTAAAATGAAAATAACATTTTATAATCTTAAACGGTTGAACCACTGATGGCAGATGGACTATTCTGTCTTTTTATACTTTTCTGGGCCTTGCCAGTGTATTTTACTTGGCAGTCAATGGGAGAGTCACAAGTATCCTGGGTTTCAACCAAAATATTTCAAGTTTTGTTCTGAAGATGAACAAATCTTTTAAGGGCTTGGAACAACATAAGCAGTAAGTGCTATAATTTGGTTACAAATTATTTTAATTGCGCACTTTAGACATTCTACTAAATATGAGTAACTCTCATTAATTTTCAACTACATGACTACTAACTCTCAGATTAGACAGTTAGGGTAGGTTTAGGGTTAATAGAATATGTTGACATACTAGTATGTTGTGGACACATCAAAGTAAAGAAAATATTCAGCAGACAGTCTATCTAATACTCTAATGACTGCTAGTTGACATGTAGTTGCAGTTTTACTTACTGTTTGTAGAATGTCTAAAGTGGACTAAAGTGAAATAAAGTGTTTTCAGAGGAACTTGTTGCATTCAGTTTAGAAGACAGTTTACAGCATCATGTACATTGTGTCTGGTTAAAACACGGTGTTTCTCAGTTGTTTGTGTAGCAGCACAGTAACTTGAGCACTGTAAAACATGAAATCAACACCAAAAAGGGTTACATGGATAAAAATCATTAGAAGTAGTGGCTTGGCACTTAAGATTGAATGGATATCATATAAATTGCTGTGTACGTATGTCTTTACTTAGCCAGATAGCACTGGCTCTATCACCCAACGGTATCAATAATAATCTGAAGCTGATATGAAACTTCATTTCACTACTTAAAGGTGAATGTGAGCTAAATTTATCCAGAGCCAGGGACCGCTTGGGTTGCCAGAGAATGTGTAAATGAATAGAAAGTGTGATGTGGGAGATCAGTAGGGGCTGATACTATACACTTTTCTATTAGCTCGCCTTACTGTCAGAGGAAAGGAGAGGGAGCAAATGAAAAAGAGAGAAGGCAGGTCTGATGTGGTTAGCAGATGCATGTGCGTTATTGCAGAGCGGGGATTTGGACATTCTCCATATACTATGCTATAAATATCCTCCTGACGTTTATTACTCTCACAAGACTTCAGGTGCTAAAACACTTGGACACTAGTCAATTTTTTGTCAGTTTTTAGACTCTTAAATTGAAATTAAAACATGTTATATTCTAATTTAAAACAAAGAACAGATCAATCACACTGATAAATGAAACAGGCAATCACATGTAGCCGGCCAGAAGAAGTGATCTTTTCTTTAGTGTTTACAGAGCTTTTTATTAAGACAGTGGATGGTTCTTAAAGGACAATGTTGTTGTTAAAATAATACAGCATCCAAAAATGTGACTCACATTTACCATTTACAGCAAGATTTTGCAGGTGAAAGGCTGATATACCATATAAACAATTATATACCTTGAGCGAAACAATGCTGATGAAATGAACACCTCTTCTGCTGTTCTGCTGGCCAGCAAACAAACCATCCCTAAATAACTGCTTTCCAAGTAGACAACGCTATGATTCTCTGCACACACAGAAGTCACTGAAAACCAAAAGGTTTATTATTGGTTGGTGTTTGTGTATTTGTCTATCGAAGTCCATCAATTATTAAATTTGAGTAGGGATGCTGGTAGTTTAGGTACAGTATTGGGTAGGTTTAAGGATGTCCTTTATAAGTGCTAATAAAGCCGGTATGTTAATAATAGGCATGCAAAAAAGCCAACTAGTTAGTGAGAATTGGTCCCTATACTGAAGTGTTACCTACACCTCTGGTTTCTTTGGCATCATCCATTTTCATTGTTACAATTCCTAGTGAAATGACTGGATTTTGTTAACAGAAACTGGTAAAACTGAAACCTACCATGATATTTCTAGCTATTTATTTGCAACTGTTAATGAAATGCAACATAATCCCATACATCTGTTACTTTTTGCTCTGATCAGAAGCAAAAATTGTATTTTCAGGTGGGCAGACATCTGTATCCAGGTGGTCTGCATGTGCTCTGACTTTCTTAGAAGTGTTCTTTTATACAGGCTTCAGGCGTGACACCTCTGTCATCGGATGACTTTTATAAATTGTTTCATTTGTAGGCAGAGGGTGATGGTGGGAGATACGGTCGAGGGAGGACGTGCCAAAAATGAGTGAATTCCATCTTACGCATTTCTCCTTCACACTCGCTTTACTTCTTCTCCATTATCCTAAAGCTGCATGAAAAACAAAGCTCATGTGCTCAAATATTGGGAATGTAAGCAGTTTGTTAGGTTAGTAGAGTTTCTGGCCTGTCTGGATGGGGACACACTTGATTAGAGGTTTGAATTGTATCGCAGCTGAAAATGGACTGAGACCACACGGAACCCACACGTAATTCTTGTTCGTACACGTTCTCGGGGGAACCCTTACTAATACCTCCAGGTAATTCGGAGCAGCTGTCTACAGCTGGGTCGGTAGAAGAGAAAAGAGGAAATGAGAGAGATAGAAGAGGCAGATCTGGTGGATTTGGTTTTCTGTGTCACACATATCAGATTAGGAGAGCGTTGGGAATGGACTTAAATTATGGACTATATATCATACAAAGATATTAAGTTATTTCACTCTGTGAACAGAGAATGTAAGTATCATTGGCGTAGAGTGCAATGAATTGGTCATCTCAGTATTATTATAATCCACCATAGAGAGTCTAACACTCGACTGTATGACGTATGATTAGAGAAACTCCAACATGTGGGAAAACACTAGAGCAGATGGCAGCGTTTTTGCATAAAAATACTGTCTGAGGTTGGCCAATGATATTAAAATACTTCTGGCCTGAATGAAACCAGAAACAAAAAATGTGAAGTAGATCTAATTAAAGTTTCAGTATTTAATTAGATCTACTTAATTAGATCTACTACTATTATCTCAGTAAATCTGTTTAATCATTTTAATTAAAATTTTTTGCAGTTCTTACATTCTCCATTCATAAGTTTGGGGTCAGTAAGATTTCTTTTAATAAATTAATATTTGTGTTCAAAAATAATGCATTGCATTTATCAAAAGTGGCAGTACAGACATGAACTAATGTTACAAAAGTCTTCTTTTTCAAATAAATGCAGCTTAAAAGCACTTTCAGAGCTTTCTGTCAGCCTAATTGACATTAAATGAGTTAACAAATATGGCTTTGAATCAATTATGTGAATGTATATAGTATATAACACACATTATTATTATTATTTTTAATCTGTAACGATATGAGAACTCTGTGTTGTCTCTTATGTGTCCTTTAATGGTCAAAAGAAATCGAAATATTCTTTTAATAACGTTAATATTGCTCTCTTGCAATTTTACCTCACAAATGTGTCTTGTAAATGTCTATCTTTGCTGCATCATGCCAGATACTAAACTGCCGCCAGCCGACTGGGCTGCATGTGTAGCAATCAGTATTATGATGTAGGTGCGATACAGGGTGGATGCCAGGGCCCAACATGGTCCAAAATGTAATGGAGACCACAAGGTTATGAGACTTGACGCACATCTCTAGTTGGATTTGGCCTCTGAGGTGCATGGCTGAAATGAAACTACTGTTCTGAGAAGCGTCTTTCTAAGTCATCTTACTTTAGAATAAACACAGCTTAGGGGTTATAAATAGACCTGGTTCATCTATTTATTCCAAAGTGCTATTCAGCTCCTGAAAAGGGGTCAGTCTTACGATCAGGTTTCAGATGGTTGAAGAGGGGGTGTATGAAACAGATATACAACCACAAATGTGTGTGTGCGGGTATGTTAAACAGAGAGCCAGCACTCAGTGCGTGCACATCAGAAACTCAAGGTCACGGTTAATGCTTTTTTCCCTCTGGTGATCTCCCAGTGGATCAGGTACAGATGATCCCAGTCATATTTCATGTGTCACACACTTAAAAAGGGGAAAGTAGTCGTTCATCAGCATGCATGGCAGCTGCTGCCAGTCTACAAAACAACTTGTGTAACCAATGACAAACAACAGCATCAAAGATCCTTCATTCATGATAGGCTTCAATGACAGTTTGCTTTGGGGCAGTTTACCATAAATGACCATTTCGTTCATTGTTCACTCCCACTCATGTCATTCTACACTTCTATGACTTTATTGGTGCAAAATACAAATATATTTAAAAAAAGATTATTTAAATACCTTTATAATATTTAGAAATATTTTGACATGCCTTCTTTATATTTTCAGTTTCAATTTTAGTATTTCTTTTGTGCCTCTGTAATTTTTTTATTTAGCTTTTAGAATTTTTATTTACAATTATTTTTTTTATTTTTTTTTAAATATTAATATTTTTAATATATAAATATTTTTTAATATTTTTAATTTCAGTTCTAGTCATTATAGAACTTAAAATGGTTTCACAGATGAGGCTTAAGCTAGTTCCGGACTAAAATGTTTGAGATGTTTCAACAGAAAATACATTACTCTGCCATATCTTGAAAATATATACAAACCTGTAACATTTTCTTTTATTGCATTTATTTCAATTTGCTTAAATATCTTAATTTAACTAAAACCTATTCCTGGCTTAAGCTAAAATCATAAGATGGCTTAGGTTTGTGAAACTAGGGTTTAGTTCCTAAGCCAACATTTCTTGTTTTTTAAAGTCAGGATTTTCAAGTATTTCTTTATTACAACTCAACTTTTTACACGTAATTAAATTTTTTGCAGGAAAAGTCTACATTTACTTTTAGTTAACAAAACCAAACTGCTTGCAGCTCTTGTAAGAACAGTGGATGTCGATGGGGTCCAAAACCGAAATGAACCCTATTGACCCTATTTGATTGTATGGACTAAAGGAAACCTTGTTTTGAATATAATCTTAAATCTTTTACAGAAGAAAGAATGTCATGCATGTAACGACATGAGGATGAGTCAAGGATGATTTTGCATCTTTTTTCCATTGGAAGTGTGATCACGAGTGATATCTTGAATATCCAAAGATTTCTGTTTCCTCTGATTGTTCATAGTTCCAGAGTTCACTACAGGGTTGAGAGAAGTTAACACTGAGACAGTTTATTGCCATGAAACAAACACAGGACAAGATGAAAAGAGGGATATGGGCACACTGGAGGAAGAGAACAGCAGAAAGCGGAAGCAACATTTAAAGGGCAAAAGGAATAGGTAATAATTTTAAATGCTTATCAAGGGAATAGGATATAATGATCTGAGCAGATCCACCATTCCCTGCAGGTACCCTCCTCTCTCCACGTTACCATGTCTTCCCACCCTCTCTCCCAGAGAATACTTGCCTCCCGCCGTGAGGGGGATGACGTCAGGCCCAGTATTTCACGGCCAGACACAGGCGATGACACAGGCAATTTGGCCTGTGAGTTCTCTCCAGCCTCGGACATGGTGTTACGATTACACGCTTCACTGCGGCTCCAACATGCCAAGGAAAGGGGGGGTGCTTTTAAACTAACTTTTATAGAGTACAGCTCTATCGATCTCTCTCCTCATAAAAAACAGGGTGGTTGATAGATGAGGCGAAACTCTGTAAGGTCAGCTAGAATGCCAGAAAGATGCCCACAATACCTTACAAAGACAATTCCACATCTCTATACAGAAGTATAGGGTATGGTGGTTTTGTGGTGGTCTTTAAGTTTGATCATGTAAGGTAGATGACTTTAATTGAAGTTTAAGTTTCATGGGCTCAGTGGGTGAAAAAAGTGTGGTGGTTGGGTCCTGTGCTCTACTGAACCGCTCTAGCATTCTGATAGGATGCACAAGGGATGAACTAGTGCAATTATGACGAGTGATATGAAGTGGAATAATTACAGGTGTGAAATGGCGAACTATACATCTTTTTTTTTTTTTTACAAACCCCTAAAAAATCAACTAAGCCACTTCTGTACATTTACACAGAACCAAATAATTCATTACAAATAATGCTGGTCAGTGGAGGAGAGTGAATATTTATTAAATGTGCAGCAGCAATATTTGTTACATGCTTCCAGTAGCATGGATGTATTGGCAGCTGCAAGTCTCGGTCCCTCTGAGAGTTGTCATGATACAACATACATTACCATGATAGTAATTTAACGCAGCATGGCCTTTAAAAGTTCACATAATAATTGTCACTTAATCATATTACTAAAAAAAAGCTAGTGTAGATTTTTATATAATTCTCAATCATTTTACATTTTGTCATTTTGTCACAGTCTGTTTATTTTATATTTATTTTACATGTATATTTAAATTGGGACAAAAAACACAGACATTGAGTGTGGCCTTCCACGTGTCTGCTGGTAACTGAATCAAAAAACACTTGTTCTTTAACCAGATTTTAATCTATCATCTTAACTAGGTTTTCATAACATATTTCCATCACACTTTTCCAACTACATCCAGACTCGTCCTGTCAAAGTTGTGCCTTTTTTCTGCTTGCATATGGATATTTTAGCACTGGTCAGTCAAATTCTCTGGAGATAGAGGAGGTACTAGTGTTGGAGGCGCCTAATTTTCCTCGCTTCTGTTGCTCTTCTCTCTCTCTCTTGCTCCTACTCATCACTCTGGGATAGAGGATTAATGTGTTGATGTACATTAGCTCCTGGGCCAGATGGTTTCTTTCATCACCTTTTCCTTTGCTTGCTCTCTCTCTTTCACTCTCTGGTTCTTTCTCCCTCCAATCTACTTGTGGTGAGAAAGGAAAACAAACTCGAGGTGCGTTAACACCTGACCATGAATCTTCATCTCGTAAAAGACAGCGTGGGTAGCTCTGTTGTTAAAGTTACTCTCACTTCCTCTTATATCCTTGACATTTAAAGTTAGATATTTTGCACCCAATTAAACAGCAATAAAGCAACTGCCCTGACTAACACATTTATAGCCTGAAAAGAATATAAAGACTTTTTTTAACAAAAAATAAAAAACAAATACTATGGTGAAATACTTATAATACTAATAGATAATAACCATCCAAAAATCATGGTTTTATACTGTAACACTGTGAATGTGTTGGTTTGGCTACATCAATGGCCCGCTCTCTAATCCAGGGCGGATGTTGCAGGTTGGTAATGTTTGAAGACTTTCTCTCACACTTCCTGACAAGCTCTGTGTAGACGTAAGGCAGGGGTTTACAACATATAGGGTTTGTAAGGGAACTTCTTCTTGAGTTAATTAATTAAACTATTAGACTGTCAGATTAATATGTAAAAATGATAACATTTCATTTCATTTCAAATCATGTTGCTGATCCCATTCTCTAATTCATTCCTGTACATAAAAGCCATTATATTTAACAAAGGCACATTAAAAAGACAATAAAGACATGTATGTTGTTGTAAAATGATATATTTTAATAAATTATGTTCTTTTGAAATATGTATCAACTAGTTTCCACATTAATAATGCAAATATTACCAAACCAGATTATGATCATTTCTAAAGACTGGAGATAGGTCTATTAAAAAGTCAGCTTTGCCTGGAATAAATGAAATAGATAAAAATATAAGACTGTGCTATAATAGGACAACAAACACAGTTTCACGACCAATTATATGTATTATACAAGTTGATAAATTCGTGCTAATTCATACAAATTCTTACGATCTTACTCTTGGCTAAATCCCAGTAATGGGTAGGTTTAGGGGCGGGATTAGGAGTAGGTCACTCATACATATTCATACGAATTGTCGACTTGTAAAATATGTGCGATTAAGGTCGTAAGAATTTGTATGAATTAGCCACCTCGTAAAATATGTATGAATTGCCATGAGATTGTGCTCGATAGGACAATTTTAGACAGGAAGTGAAGTGCAAAAGAGAGAGGGAGGCAGGATCAGGAAAGGTCCACGAGTTGGGATTCAAACTCGGGACGCAGAAGGGCGATTCTTCAACTACGGGCACTTTTGGCCTTGTGAACTTGTCGACTTGTGAATTTCAGTAAATATAGAATTAAGATTTAATATGTAATTAATACATAAACATTGTATATTTTAATAAATAAATTGCACATATGTAGCTTTACAGTCTATGAACTGCACCTGTAAGCATAAATGT
>JAUCNO010001888.1:9014548-9027094 GCA_032353835.1 Enteromius viviparus
ATCACTTTAACAAAAGAAAAAGACTACGGGCAGACAACTCACCCAGGGATGGCAAACAGGATATTTAAAAAGAGACCCGTCTCAGACCACGGAGGCTTAACCTGCACACAAGAAGTCACCTGCAATCCTCACGCGGACGCCTTTTAAAGTGTTAACCATCCACGCGCTCCCAATAATGAGCTGCACAGGTGTATGCAATAACACCGTGCGTCAACGCCAGCAGGCGTGCTCTGCCCCCGACGCGTCACCACAAGCTTCCAAAAACAAAACCCGTCTCACATAAAGATAACTATGAAAGTGTGAAATTTCCCTTTTTTTTTTTTTTGCAAAACATGATCAAAGGACATGAAAGTGCCCGTAGTCTAAGAATCGCCCAGAAGCAAAATGGCGTTATATGTTGGCACGCTGTTGGCACACAATGATTAGTCATTTTTACTGTATTTTTGATTCCATTACTTCAATCTTAGTAAACATAAGACACATTATTTTATCATTTTTTAAAGGTATGCCTGCGTGTTATGTGATCACCAAAGAAACATTAATATTTTAGGTAAGCTGGGTTTGAACAAAAAGGAATACATTTTCAAGTTATTATTTGTGATTTCACTGTACTGGAAAGATAAAAGCTGTGCTCTGTTGCCTTACAGCTTCTATCTTTCCATGAACAAGAGAGAAATATATCTCTAACCCAGTATTGGAGGAAGCATCTTTTGCTGATGTGATATATGAGGCCCTTTCTCCCTGTCCATTCCAACCCTGTAGGAGGCAGTTTCATCTCTCTCTGCAGGGGAGCTCAGATTTATGGAGCTGAAACTGTACGCCTGTATATATGCTTTTCAGCCTGTGCTCCCTCTCTATCAACATCAATGTAGTTTATATAAGGAAGCGAATCATATTTATATCTTGAAGCAGTTCATTCAGCATGGACACATCGGGCGGTTGTCCAAGCACAGGCACACTGCCGTTTACAGGCCATATCTGTACTTCTCAATGGTTTACTGCGAGATTTCTATATTTGTGTAACATTACCGACTGGGTGCCTCATTTGAACTCCGGATGTCTCACTGGCAGTATGGGATGGAAAAGCTGGCCAGGGAACATGATCATTACAAGCAGCTCTGATCACCCAAACATATCTTTCTCTCTCTCTCCTGCGGTGCATCTGTTTCTGACTGCATGCCTCTCTTGCAGCGCTCACCCTCCTGTTGTTTAGTCATAAACGAATATAATATCTTTAGCATGCCCCGGGGCTACTACCTGTCAAGGCTGCCGGTCGAGGATGTGTCCAACTGCATCTGTAAACAGATGCCCGACTGAGCGCACGTTCTCGGTCTGGCAATGTAAACACACCGGCACTGAACGCACTCGCAGAGTAATGAGAGCAGTACATAATCCTGCACACATGAGAGCAATCAAAAAATGTGTTTCTAACTAGACGGCCCCCACCTTCTCTCACCCGTTTCCTTGTTCTGTCCATCGCTGCTCCCCAAAGCTGTATATGAAATCCGTCACTCCATGTCCATACTGTAACGCTTCGATTCTCAAAACATCCATTCTGCAGTGTAGGGTGGTACTCAATTCTGAACATGAAACCCATGGATAACAGGGTCCATCTGTAGCATACTTTGTGTGTGTGTGTGTGTGTGTGTGTGTGTTTGTGGGAGAGATGGTGAGCACACAATGTAAAGACACTGTTCTAGATCGAATAAATCAAAAGGGTTGCAATACATTGCAACATCTAGAAGACATTTTTTGCTGTTCTGATGCAACATGTGTGTGTATGTGTGAGATTTTTTGTCTACGAGTGTGTCTTTCTGACCTGTTCACCACCCCTGCTGTGTGCACATGCTATCCTCCCTCCATAAATGGCCATTTATCACCATGTGGTCCCTTGAGGAAATGAGAGGCAGGGAGCAGCTCCCTTGGTGCAGGAGAGATATACGGCAGGCTGTGCCCAGGCAGACAGCTTCCTCTTCTGACATATGGACCAGAGGCAGGGGCCCCAGAGCCAGGCTGAACAACCATATCCTGCGTGGACCAAACGTTCACCTATCAATTATTAGAAATTAATTTCTTTGGAAATCCAAAAAATAAAAATGTGTAAACTTGAGTAGGGCAACTTTGAACGTGGTTAACTAAGTTTTCGGTAACACTTTACTTTGATAGTCCACTTTAGACATTCTATTAACAGTCAGTAACTTTGCAACTACATGTCAGCTAGCAGTCATACAAACATAATTTTAATAGTATTACAGTAGTAGACTGTCTGCTTAATATCTTCTAACACTATTTTGATGGGTTCACAACACAACATACTGATATGAGAAATTTTTACAAGTATATGTCAACTTGTTCTACCAACCCTAAACCTACCATAACAGTCTAATTAGTTACTAACTAACTAACTAACAGAAAGTAGTTAAATTAGCTGAGATGTAGTTGACATGTAGTTATACAGCAAGTTACTAATGGTTAGTAGAACATCTAAAGTGGAATAAAATAACGTGTTACCTAGTTTTTATTTTAATTTTAGAAATTACTATTATTATTATTATTTATTTATCTGTTTGTTTGTTTGACAATTCTAGTTAGATTTCATTCCAGTCCTTTTAAGTTTCTGTACTTTTTAAACATCACTTTATTTCAGTAAGCTGCCAAGTTTTTTAAGTTTATGTTTCTCTTCTTATATTTATTTTACTTTAATTACCAAAACATTTGTTAAAGCTTTAGTTTAAAAACAACACTGATATGCATACTCCAAATACTCTAAATAATAATGCTATCGTTATACTGTATGCATACATTTGTTCATTGCTGAGCTATTGCACTTTAATAAGCAAACAAATCACAAAAGCACATTACTATAGTGTAATTGTTGGTACATTTTATGTATTTATTTATTTTAATAAAATAAATTATATGGCTCCTCAGACAAATTAATAGCTTTTATTTATTTATTAATTTTTCAGTTTAGTTTGTTGGCAGGGGTGACCTCAGTACATTTTTGACCTGCTTCGATTTTCACTTCCACAAATCTGTATTAGTGTCTCAGAACTGCACCACTGATCGTCCCTTCACCCATTTTTTTGCACATTATGTGGACTTGTTTTTTTCTTCTTTTTTTTTTTTTTACCTGCTTAATCTTTGCTGTCATACTATGCTACTCATCTTCAGACCTCCCCTGCATCTGCACACCAGTGATCTGTTCATGTTTCTTCACTGTGACAGCTTCCAGGTCCTGCCTCTGTCCTGAGTTACTGCTCGTTTGATCACTCCTCTATCCCTCCTTTCGCTCTTTTTTAATCTCATACAGGAAGAGAAGGCAAATGACTTCAAGGTCATGACAGTAACCTCCCTTTCCCCAGCTTTAGGTAATGGAGAGATTCGTATACGGGTGTGAAGTGAAGCCTTCACTCCGTTAATGAAGACTTCTGAAGATTACTGGGAGGGGATGCGACTGCTTGACCTCTAATACTTGAACTTTGACCTCTTGTAGACCAGCCTCACATAGCAATATTGCCTTTACTATTGTTTTTTCCCCCCAGGCTATCTGTTTTTCTTATCTGACAGAAGATATCTGGGAAGCCTATAAGACTTACATCACACTGTAGAAAAATTACACACCTCACCCTTAAAAATCCTGCAAAAGTACAAAGAATGAGAAGGTTTTAGCAAAAAAAGACCCCCTTGGAATAGTAAGCCGCCGTGATCTGACATATCTGGCTTCAGATTCTTCTACACCGCAGGCTGCTAATGATCTCTTACAGTAAATGGTTGTGTGAAGACCATGGGGTAGTTACTGATGGACACAGACCTGTCCAAGAGCCTGGGGAACACATATTACTGATGATAGTCCCCACGCACCAGAAAGGCTCCAGACCACTTATGAGAGTCTGGAGAATCCAGTATTCAGATTGTGCTCAATGAGTATGGCAGAAATCCTGACATTTGGCAAGTCCAAATACTGACGCCGACTCTCAGAAAGTGAAACAAGGTTCACACACAGTCATTTATTGCACATGTTCCGACATCATAATATAAGTATTCACAAACACACAACTTTTAAAAGCTAATTAAACTCCTAGCTGTTTCATTCGTTACATTATTGTTTCTTTTTCTCCTCAGATTTCTGTATAATTTCAGCACTTAGCCACACTTTAGCAGATTTATTCAAATTCTGAGTTATGCAGCTGATGCTAGATTGTGGTCTGATTGTTTTAGAAAGGAAATTAAATGTCAAACATGAAATGTGTTAGTGCCGTTTTAGTAGCCTACATTTTTAATAGATGAATCTAATAGGCAAAAATCCCATTTTACACACCGAATCCAGGCGGTGTTCCTGTTGAGAGTGGGGAAATGTTGGCAAAGCAAAACGTGCAGGGCCCTGTGATTGTTTTCTTTTGTGACACACAGATCTCCTTCATTTAGTCTCATGTAAAAGCAGTCTCATTCATGAATGGGTCACATTATCTGTGTGATGCTGTTTATAATCATCATTCAAAGTGAAAAGGGAATATGATACTCACCACAAGCATATTTTGTCACAGATACCATTTTGGCAGGCCTGGATTAACTTAAGGACTGTATGTGCACTGATTTATGGGAAACAGAAAGCGATCATGCCTCTCTCATATCCATGTGCCCACAATGCCCTGCACTGGTCTGCTTTTATGTGCCACAGCGGGCAACTGTTGACCAGCTGTTTGAGGAAGCTGCAGTTGTGTCTAGCACTCACCAGCATCCATCTTCCACAAAGAGACACCTGTAGATGCATCATGCGGTAGATATTTGCACACACAGTAGAGGACGGGAAGTGTGTAGAGGCCGGGAGTTTAAAGATGGCAGCTCTGTAATTCATGTGTGCCGGTCCTTGTTGATCATTAGTGCTTTGGAACTTCAGTTGATTTGTGAATGACCTTGTGCTCATGGGAACTTCATACAATAAGGATCTCACAGAGGGGGACTCCAACAAGAAAATGGAGATTTATGTCTCCAGTCTGGCAATTGGGGAACACGATTAACCAAAATCCCTTCATCTTTTGCCAGTCTCTTTTAACCATTGTTTCAATTTTTCTGCGTTTTATAGGCATGACATATAATGTAACGTAATGTAATAGCACATTGGAACGTAGTATTAAGTTAAATAAAAGTTAGAATGATTGAAAACAGACAAATAATTTTAAGGACAGTATTAATAATATACAGTGACAATGTCAGTGATATTGAATATTATAATAATTATAAATATTTATAATGTAAATAGTGAGTAATAAATCATATATTTAAATCATATATTATTTATTTCTATTAAATAAAGCTCTTTTGCAAAGCGTTTCCCCTGTCTTTTGTTTCTCGTCTCTTTCATCTGTGCACCGACCTCGTCTGCTTGTGGATTTTTCCTCCCTTTGCCCCCTTTTGACTCTGTTTGCCGTCTCTTGTATGAAACAAAAATCCTGCCTAAAGTATTTGAAATAAAAAGCTTGTTGAATTCCACAAATCGGGAAAAAAAGCATTGCAATTTACAGTGCTTGTATTTTTATGCATTTTTAACATGGTTGTATCTTTACGTAGTGAATATTTCAAATGGAAACATTTCACAAACATTTTCATTGTTAAAATTAACAATTCCAGCAATGATATTCGTCAGGCAACTTTTGGTTATTTTTATTTCACTTAATAAATTCGCTTCCGGAAATTCAGGGATTTGAACTGCAGGAAAAGCAGTAGATTACCGATCCATAAGCTATCTGCTGTTAGACGACTTCACCAGCGGGTAGTGTTATCGGCTTTGAGTGTTCATCTTGTTCAACAGGCCTTTACAAACGACATGTACAAACACACAAAGTTGTTCACTGTAAGATATTATTTTATGGCTGCGCTGTTAATTTAAATACTTTTTGCCCCTTTTCTATGGACCAGGGGCACCTAGACCGGACCAAAAGGGCATTTTAGCATTGCGACAGGGGCTCGAGCCGCAACGCCACTCTTACAGTGAAATTATGCTTTAAAAAAAACGTTTTGGTCCCACTTTATGTTAAGTGTCGCTAATACCTGTGTACTTACATAGTAACTAGATGTGTATCTAGTATGTAACCACAGTGTTAGTACACAAGTGTTGTCAAAAGACTCGGTACTTCGGTACCAAGACGGTACAAAAAAAATTTAAATGTTACGGTGCCAGGTTTTCTGACGTACCGGTAGTACCGAGCACTGGGTAAACCCGGTTCCTTTTCAGGAAATCGAGCTGCGTCGACGAGACACTATGGGAACGCCATAGCACCCATAGTGAAATTTTGGTACCGTGACAACACTAGTACACATTGCTACATAGTATCTACAGCTGTAATATTTCTGTAACTACACAAATGTAACAACCCTCAGAATGTTGTGTGTGTAAGTACAAATGTGTAACAAGACATTGGTAACAAGATGTTTGTCATTTCACTAAGCAGTCATGTAACAGGAATTACATAGCTACATGTTGTAACAGCAGTATGTATAAGAGTTACTGGAACAGGGGGTGATCAGTGGGTGTAGTTGTGTAGGTTTAGGGATATGTAAAGTGGGTGGAGTTGGTAGAGTTGATGCACCTCTGTAATGACAGTGTATATACATGGTAACTCCTCAGGAGCTGCCCAATTAATTGTAACATTCTGGACACCAACCACAATTTATATGTAAAGACTAATTTACTGCCCGCTACTGTGTAAAATCAGAGTAATTACATCATACATCCATAGCAATAGTCTATTTAATATAAATTGTAACACTCTATTTACCAAAAAGTGCTGTTAGACCTGTTACACATTTGTACTTTCATTACCAAAAAGTGTTACCAATGTCCTGTTACACATTTGTACTTACACATACCATTCTGAGAGTTGTTACATGTGTGAAGTTCCAGAAATGTTATAGCTGAAATTACTATGTACCGGTGTGTACTTACACTGTGGTTACATACTGCATACACGTCTAGTTACTATGGAAGTACAAAGGTATTAGGGACACATAAAGTTGTTATTATTAAATATTCCCATTTAATATCACTAACTCTAAATAAATCATTCATTTAAAGTTTTGTACAGTGGCCCAGAATGCTCAACAATCTGCAACTTCAGAAAACACGTGTAAATAGAAAAAAAAAGTAGAAAAAAGTAGTTATATAATTATCATGCTTGGTGTGAATGGGCATTTACCGTGTTTTCTTGTCTTCACAAACTCTTTTCATTTCAGTTCTAGAAGTCCTGCCACCATCACCTGCTGAATCCCTCTCTTCATGTTCCCCAGCCCCCACCAATGGCTCCCCAGATTGAGCCACACCAGATGTGGTGCCTTGCAGTTGGGAAGACTAATTGTTTTTCACTGCAACAATCTCATTGGTTTTTTCACGTTCATGAATGTATTTAACATTAGCTTTCAGTCTTCTTTTTCAGACGTCCCAGGCCACAGCGAGTCTAGTGAGGAGAGCAGAGCTGAGAGAGGAATGACTTGCTCATTGAAGTACATGGAACATTTTCCTCTGCCAGCATCAACCATTGGAGTGGAGCAAAGCCATATCCATGATAGATAGTCCCAGTGTGGGCATGTGTTAGGTTTGTACAGGTTTGTACCTGTTTGTTTGTAAATGTAGTGTCCATGTACAAATACAAACACACTCTGGACATGGCTGTGTAGCTCAGCCCTTTGCTGAATGTGTGTATGTGTGCGCCGGCCTCTTGGGCCAGGTCATAACGGTGATGGATGGTCCGTGTGTGTGGAGGCCGTTATTATTTGTTATGTGAGCGGGTGTGTGTGACAGCCGTTGTGGGCCGTACACCTGCTGTGCGAGCTGAGAGGCCGAGCGGGAAGAACAGCTGTACGCATTGATTTAGCAGCTCACTCCACAGTCTGCAGGAACAAATCAAGCAACAGCTAATAAAACCTGCCTTTATGATCGCGGCCCAACTGCCCCCAAAACAACTGGCTACATCATGTGTTTCTCTAACACCCGCTATTGCTCGAAATTAAACCCTGGACTAAGGTGTCACTTCTGGCCTCGGCAGGTTTTAATGTCTGAGCTAACGAATATTTGAAGCTGATGTGAAACCAAGTGCAGATTTTTGCTAAACTGTCTTTTTCTTCACTTTTTAGGAAAAAAGGTTAACACTTTAGAATATGGACAAGTTCTTATTATTAACTAGTTGCTTATTAGCATGCCTGTTAATAACATATTGGCTGGTTATTAGTAAAGCACATATTCCGCAGGACCATATTCTACATCCCTAATCCTACCCAATATATTCCTAAATCTAAAGCGAATTAGAAGTTTTTTGAGGCAATAAAAAAAATTATGGATATATTTTAACTACAGTATGGCTGTCAATTGATTAATAAAAATTACAATTAAATGGCATGCTTATAAATTTAATGAATAGTACATATCAATATAATATCTGAGAATAATCTCCAAATAAAACTTCAGTTTATTTGAAATTATTACATTATTGTTGCAGGTACTGAACAGGCCAGACGTCTTCAAACTGAGGTCCAGAAAAAAAAAGATTAAACAAGGTTTTAAAAAAATTATTTTAAGGCTTTCAAAGTTTACACATGCACTTAATGCATTAATGTAATGTTATTTATTTTATTCCATTGTTAGCACTAATTTATACACATTGCAAATATATATACAGTATATATACAGTAAAAAAGTACTAAAGAAATTATACAATAATAAAACACATTCTGGCATGAAGTTTACAGTAACTTTTAAGCATTTGGTCTCTGTAGACATAGACATCTTTGGCTGTTGCGTTGTCTGTCGCACCAGGAGTGCCATGTTTTTAGGATGCAGTGTCAAACTCAAAACAGCTCATAGTGTCTCAAGACCTCTTCATTATGTTCCATTGAGTCAAAAGACATCCAGCTGTTTAGCGTGTGACTGAGCGGTTTCGTACTTTCTTCCGCCAGCTCTCACTGACTGTGGTTTGGCGAGGCAAGTGTCCTGTCGGTCAAGTAGGTCAACACAATTACATGTTTCCTAATGAAAATATTTTGCATTTTTTTCAGTTATACATTTTATTATTATTTATAATCATACTAAATTAAAGTGTTAGATTCCTAATGTCATTGTTTTGGTGTTCAGACGCTTGATTTGTTACTGTCATCTCAACAGTGTTAGCATTCCTGAAGGAGATTAGCTTTCTGATGCCGGACTATGTGTCTTTACACAGCTGTATGTTTGCTGTCTGGCCTGTGTTAGACAGTGTCCCGTAACAGTGGCCCCATTGTTAGTACCGGGAGCTATGGTGTGTAGACAGACAGAGAAAGGGGGACCAGCCGAATACCAGAAGATTGGACATGGCTCCTGTTTCAGTGAAATCGACATCTGACACACACACAAACACAAACTAGATTGACACATACACGATATATGGCCAACAGCATGGCCACAGCTTCAAAAATGATGGATGTTAATGAACTAAATGATACGGTTAAATGTCTGTTTTACAGCAAAAATTCCTTTCCAAATATTTTGAGGCCAATTCACCAAAGCCGTCCACGCACATAAACCCAACCACACATGTACAAACACTTCTGCAGCCATTTGCTCCTCTGTCCACACAGTATCTACAGCCTGGTGACAACTGGCCCATGGAGTGCTGGTGTAATGTTGTCATAGCAGGAGAAACGGGCACCTGTTAAATGGCCGGGGTGCTATACTGTCGGAAGAACTGGAATATTTGACGCATGGGGTGCTACACTGTCATAAGAACTGCAATATTAAGCAGGCTGGGCGCGATGTTGTGATAGCCACTGGAACATTGTTAAAGAAATCACATGTTAAGCCCAGATGGGCCCCTGGTGCTGTGGTGTGAACGTGTGGACTGACAGTGGCATATTGTGCTCCGCCGATGGCTTGTTAGTAATTCTGTTGGTTGTTGTATATCAGGGTGATTTTAAGGCTATATTAAAAGATATTAGATGACACACTTAAGAGCTGTAAAAACTGTTCATCCAGTGCCTGTCGATGATGTTTTCAAAGAATGTAATGAATGCAATCAACTAAATAAAACATATAACTAATAAAATTAAATTTCATAAGTCATAATGCTATAATATAATATAATTCTTCCACATTATAATGAATCTACCACATTACTTATTACTTATATATACTTTTAAATCACCCGCTTTGGTTGTTATCACTCGATTGAATAGGCCATTATCAGTCGTTATCAGCCCATTCATATGGGTCAGTAGGGGCCTGCTCCACCTACTAGTAGGCTTAGAAGGCTGTTATCATCCATAGGATCCATGCGCACATCAATATAAAAATTTTTTTCTAACACTTTACTTCAATAATACTGTTTTTCTATCATAGTAAAGGGTAGGTGTTACAATAAACCGTTTTTATTAACATAGAATTAGCTATTAATATCTACATACAGTACACCGCGGGTCCTCTTACGTAAATGTCGCCATCATGTTCACATTAACCATTACACATGTTGTTCTTGCAATTAAAACACTGACACGATGAACAAGTAACAATAATGTTTGCAATAACATAGATTTATTGAGTAATTAAGTAAATATAATTCCTTAATTTACCTTTGTAAAGAATCCTCATTGCTGGTATCTCCACTGTCTCAGACCATGACATCATAATTCTATAAAGAAAGGGGTGAGAAAAAGTAAAAGTAAGATTTACACAGTACACTTTTAACATTAATTTTCTATGTTCTACTTCTATGTATTTCAAAGCCAACGTTCTTGGCATGAAACTCTAGATGGCTCAGTCCAATAGGTCTAACTGTGGTTACATCACCACATGACGCAGCTGATTGATTCCCTCCTGTATCAGTAGTCAATGAGTTCTCTGCTCCTTCCCAAGCTCCACCTGTATAGATCTGCTACGAGGTGATTCATGTATGCTATATGAGGGTTACTTCATGTAGCCTGTGTTATACAGTATGTGCAGCAGCAGTATTTGTTACATGCTCACAGAAGCATTTTGTGGATGTACTAGCAGCAGCAGCAGTGAATAGCAGACCTTTTCCACCAAGACCAAATATATTAATATTGTCATGCACATTACCATGACTTGCCATGATAGAAATAATAATAAATAAATGAAGTACATTATAAAATGAGCTTCAAATACTTCAAATGCTGCATTACTGACTGTAATTTAATGTAACAAGCCTTTTTAAAACCCCTCCAACATTTGAGGTGGCAGTTATGAAATGTGAATGAAGAATTTGGGTAAAACTACA
Organism: Enteromius viviparus; assembly: GCA_032353835.1. NCBI lineage: Eukaryota > Metazoa > Chordata > Actinopteri > Cypriniformes > Cyprinidae > Enteromius > Enteromius viviparus. Next base: position 9,025,807 of record JAUCNO010001888.1, read on the forward strand.
GTGCTGAAAGATTGACTCTGACAACTTAGTCTCACACACTCCGGCTGCCTGTGATGTCTGTTTCAGGAGTCCCACAGGAAAGTTAGGAACCGATATGCTAAAATAATCATCTGTCCTTCTATGTGTGTGTGTGTGTGAGTGTGTGTGTCAGAGTGTCGGATTGTGTGAATGTATATATTTTTAGAGGATATAGGCTACAGTATAAGCATTGGCACATGTGTGCATTCCTGTGTGTACGTGATCAGGCTCTGTGTGTGTGTGTGTGTGTGTGTGTGTGTGTGTGTGTGTGTGTTTATGTGTTGGCTTGCTATCCTTATGTTTTTTCCATGGACAGATCTGGAAGGAGAGCCTAGGTGTCAAGAAGACCTACAGCTGCAGCTTTTCATCACATTTTTTATTACAGGTGCATATAAAAATTACTAGCCACTGTTAAAGCAATGGACCAGGACATGATCAGAGCTACTGCTCACATGCCTGTCTGCATGACACACGACCTCTCCCATAATGCACTTTACTGTATATTATTTCTTACTTCGCTGTGAACAGGTTCCAGTCTCACAGAAAAGGTATTTAAGGAAAGTGTAAATTATCATGTCTGTAATTAGTTGTTCTTTTTTTTTTTGATGACTTGACTATGCTGTGTCATACAACAAATGTTTGATTTTATAAATGTTATACATTGATTGGTTACCCTTTTCTTCGATAGTCCATTTAGACATTCTACTAACTATAAGTAACTTTGTAACTACATGTCAACTACATGTCAGCTAATTCTCATTAATTCACAACTCCATATATCTACTAATTCTCAGATTAGACGGTTAGGGTAGGTTTAGGTTTAGTAGAATAAGTTGACATACTGACATATAGTTTCTGATAGTCTGTATGTAAAAAATTGCTGTAGTTATACTACTTACTGTAGATTTAAATTTATGTTATTTACTGGCAACAGTTTGTTCAAAGTTAAATGAACATTAATAGTCTTTGTCTATACAGAATACAAATATAAAATAACGACCTACTGCAAAGCATTCTGGGAACCAGAAACCTTCATCAACCTTTTTCTGCTTTTTTCCTGCAGATTTTGGTTCCCAGAATGCTTTGCATGAGGCTGTTGTTTTAGTTTTATTCTGTAAAGATGTTCTGTTACGGCCCATAACCCTCTAAAGGCTCGCTTAAACAAAATCAACTAAATGATACAGGCCGAACATAAAAGAGTCACAACAACTGATACCCTTTTAAAGACGCCTCCATTTATTACAAAACGAAATTCAAATCAACTAATACG
>JAUCNO010001888.1:9028943-9041599 GCA_032353835.1 Enteromius viviparus
ATTTTGAAGTGCCCGCGATAACAATATCGTGCATATTCATTACCGCGATTTATCGCATTATTGAATACCGGCACAAGACTATTTGCGACATTAAAAAAGTAGTTGCTTCCATTGATTTAGTAATAATAGATTACTACTACGTATTTCTGCATTAAACATTAATACATTTTACAATAAACTTATCTGAAAGTTTTTTTATATGGATATGGCATTAAACTTACACTAGTATCAACTGTCAAATGAGGATACAAAGGTAAAATCTACAAATACACATATTGCATTTAAAAATATATGTATTTAAAAATGTTCTTCACCCAGTGCACAACTTTTAAAACCCAAAAATGTGCTTAAAGACTAGATCTAAAACTCTCTAAAAATGTTAACCTAAGATCTTGGACCATGGACATATTATGCATCAACTAAGCATCAATCTGCATGATACATTTTATGCTCTAACATCCAGCAGATAAACACATGTAGATCTCCATAGCATGCTTTAACATATATGGTAGTTATATGGGAGGCTGTGTGTGTGTGTGTGGCATGTCCTACACGTGTTCAAACATTTGCAGAGGGTAAAATTCTGTGTTCATGACAGCCAGGATCCTGTCAGGATTCATATCACTCCACAGCCTTTAGTGCCCACGAGTACGTCCAGGGGTGAAGGCATCTCTCACCAGCACATCTGGCCAGCAGGAGAAGCTTACCAAATCCGTTCTACACACACGTGCATGACCAGACAGACAGAATGTTTTGAAAACATACTACTAATTCATTACGCATTTAAAGAATGTCATATATTACTCAAGACAGAGGTTAAGTGCTTATTAGTCATACAAATCTAATGGTTTGAATGTGTTTTGACTTTTGACATTTCCCTAGGCCTATGTAAATAGGAGAAAATGTGCCTCTAAGGAGTTGCTTTTGTGAATGACTATAACATATTACCATCAAACTATAATCTAATGCACATATGTGCAATTTTAGTCATTTGTAAATAGATCCTAATTAGAGGAAAAGTCCCTAAGATTTCACCCTGTAATGGGTTTAAACTATTTGACCTATGACCTCTAAAACATGGGCTCACTTTAGGCTGTATTTGGATACTGAGACTGACAGAAAACATGTAAATCATTTAAAGCTGATGAAAGCTGTGTGCTTTTGCCACTGCAGGCTTACAAATAAAGATTAAGTAATCCAATATTAAGCAAGATTACACAAGCAAAAGTGTTGTTCTGAATATCAGTTCAGCCGTGATTCAGAATGAGCACCACATAATGACAGCCATGCTGGTTTTCAGGTAAACATTAATATACATATTGCTTAAATACAGTAATTCAAAACAATGAATTTATTGATTTTGAGATACTTACATTTTAAAATATTCCCATTTATAAGGTCTAGTTTTGCTCAGCCAAAGAAAAGTTACTACTGAATTCGAGTTTTTGATCAAATTGGTTTAGTGACTAATTCAATGACTCACTCACTGAATCAGTGTTTTGATTCAGCTGACTGAATGTTTTTTATGACTCACTCGTAAGGCCAATTCACATTGCACCAACAGCACCAACAGATGGTAACAAATGCAAAGAATCACCAAATTACAGTAGGTCACTTCACAGATGTTCCACGACCCAAAAAGTGCTGATTTAGCATCGCCAAAACAAGCCCCAACAAACACCTGCAGCAGGAACACACTGATACAAAAAAAAAGCAGTTGTTGCCAACTGTTGGTGTGAATTGCCCTTTGAAGACAGTTGCTGCATCCAAAACCACATACGTGGAAAAATAGTATGTGAAAAAGTATGTCTGAATTCACAATATTCATGAAAATATTATGCAAAAAAAATCTGACATGTATCTGACACTTTGCTATCCCAGGATTTGTAAATGACAGTAGGTAGGTAAGACAACATGGTGGACAAAATTCACACTATATAGAACATGCTATTTAACAACACCATGCTGTTGGCAATTCTTTAGTTTTCTTTTTTGAGCAGAATGATGATGCTTATTGTTGCATATTTTCTGATCACCTTTAATCTGAGACATGGGGCTCTTTCAGTGTAAACTATGCACTAACTATGTTATTTTGAGCATTGTCATCCTGGCAATCACCCCCTCTTACTTGCAGTCCACCTTCACTATATTTAGCCTCACGTCCCCTGTACTGCCACCCTGCAGTGCCCTGCTGACATTCAGATTTCATCTGTCTTTGTCGGCCTGTCAGGCTCCTGTTCCTGCAGACATCCATGGGTGTAAGAAAACTTTCTGATAAGCTGTGAACAATGTTGTTACACGTTAATGATTGCTGCTGCAGAAAGATGATGGATGAGTATCCAACCCCTCAACCTGTCTCATCCTTGTGATATTGAATTATCTTATTTTATTATCCATTAAGGATGTCATAATGAGGAATCACATTGTTTTTAATATCAGTGTTTTGCCATAGAAAGTTTGCTAGTTTTTTTTTTTTGTCTTCTATGCAAAAAGGTGCATTTATTTTATAAAATAAAAAATACTGTTTATATAAGTTTTATATTTTTTCATATAATGAACATTAAAAAAAAAAGAATGGACTGGAGTTTTGTGGATTATAAAGATCCAGTGGTGAGAAAGTGTTGTAATGCTGAATTACTCCAAATCTGAAGCTAATCTTGGCCATCTGGACAATCTGGAGTACATGTTGAAGAATTTTTTTTTATTTTTAGGTGAACTATCCCTTTAAATTATCTCTGTATTGGTTCTGATGGGCTTCTCTCTTGATACAAAGTACAAAAATGGCAGTAACAGAGTAAATGTTCAGTTGAAAAGATTCAGCAGTTTACAGTTAGGCAATGAAGGAGGCAGACACCAATAGCTTAGTTTTCTCTTTGTCCCCTGAAAGAGAAAGCAGTCTGGGCAGACACACACACACACACACACACACACACACACACGGATGTGTGGACAGGCAGACGGATGGATAAAGAGGATCAAAAGATGAACTGCACACGAAAGAGGAGAGAAAAGAAAACCTGGACAATGTGTGAAAACATCCCACAGGTCACTCTGTCATGAACCTTATGGATTTTATTTATTATGGCTAGTGCCTCATTGTACTTTCAAACCAATCTTTGAGTTTTCTTAAGCCAAAAATCAGACACTTCATTAATCTTATCCATTTATTTGCTGGTTGACACTTAACTTTTCTTGTAACAGAAGGCTATTTCTTTCCAAAAAAGCAACAGAAGTCACCTCCTCAAAACATAATTATTTTCATATGTAAACAGTATTTCATTTAAAACCAATTTAATCCTAGACATTTCTTTCTTTAACTTATGAAGCTGCCCTGTGGTCAAGAAAGAAAATTACTCAAATACTTAGCAGTGTTGTATTGGCACATCGACATATTTAATGATTAAGTGTGTAATTATAACATGAAAGATTTAGGTCTGCTTTTATAAATCTACAGTGTTCCTTTTCCAGAAGTGATCTGACTCTGTTTATAGAGTCTCATGCAAAGAGCCTTTTGTATTCATAACTCTTTAAAGGATTCCGACATAAATAAAGGCCTTGTGGGAGTGTCTCTAATGCTTGTAATACATTTGCACTGTTGTACTTTTCAGACCATGAAACTACTTGAAAGCTGTTAATGCGTGTATGAATGAACACAAGAAACATTTTAGGGTTTGCTAGTTAATCTGTTGCAGTAAAGATTCTTAGGAAAATGTGATGATGGTTAAAGGCCAGTGTTTGATGTTGTTGGTTTAAAGCAGAGTTTTAATGTGTGTGCATGCGTGATGGGGGTGTGTTTGTATGGTTATGTACTGAGTCCTGAGGTGATTTGTTTTCCCAGCTGTTAGGAGGTAAAGCCCAGTCCCATGTGACCAGTGTTTCTCCAGCTGTTCTCAGATCAGCCACCTCAGCCGGGACTGGAGCAGGACCTTAATAAAAGGCTGTTTCTCACATGTTTGTTTCTCTCATATTTAAACTCACATTCTCTTCGCTTTGTCTCACAGGATCGGATAATTTGCACTAAGACTTCCTAAAGGAAGAAATTGTTTTGATTTGAATGCCACAACCTTTTAGCATATAGTTTTAATGGTCTTTGTTGCTAAATAATTTCTCCTACATACACAAATAGATTAGTGTAATTTATATATTGACAAAAAAAGAAGTTTTCCAGGAGACATAATGCAAAATTTGTAATGTTCCAGTTAGATTATTTATTAATTTATTTATTTATTGAATATTTTAGTTTACAAATAAATGAAATAAAAAAATGAATCCATGTTTTTAAAACTTGTTAACATTTATAATATGTTAATATGTTGAAAACAACAATTTTAAATATAGCTTTGCTGGGAATTAAAAACTTTGAAATGGTTGTGCACTTGTTTTAAGGACGTTTAGATACTGTCACTGACAAACAGGACAAAATTCTCTTTAATAAGATATGTTGCAGTGTAAAATAACAACAATGAGTGAAGATATGTATATATTGTTGCAGAAAATGTTTAAGAACATACAGAAAAAAATCACCAAAACAAAGAGTAGCATAAAAATGATATGAAAAACATTGTACCCTTGAAAGTGCACCCATGAGGTTTTGAGTAGTGTATGTAGTGTATGCCTCTGGTCTTAAAGAGTTAACATGTTAGTGCGGACGGTCCCAGCTGGTCAGACACGTCTGTCAGCACAGCTATTACAATCCTTTCTGCCAAGGGAAGGGGAGCAGGGCCAGTGACCTTGGAACCAACTCTGAACATTATTTTCTGCCTGCCACCCAAATACACATTACTTTTAGAATTCACTTGTGGATATATTTTTATAAGTGTGTATTTGGATATGCTGTGAGCATGAGTGTCTAGTGCCTGAAATCTATAATGCACTGCATTAACGCAAGCCCTGCTTCAGGAGAATGGTTTTCTGCTTTGACCCGTTAAACTTCATACAATGTGATAATGCAACAATGGGTCTGTTTACTAAGTGTGAATATGTGTGAGTGCTGATGTCAGTGAGAGACCCTGAGGAGTGAAGAAGAGTGTTAATTGTGCTACTCAACAAAGAAGCTTTGTGGCCAGTTTAAAGCATCATATGAAGATTTAGGGAGATCTTATTTGTTTTATTTTGAGTGATATGCTCACTGCAAAATAGAAAGACATATTGACCATGAGATGTATGGTCTACCTTTTTCCCTGAAGGATCAAGAGGTTATAGGCAGCCTTGAATTCCACAGAATTCTTCAGAATGTTCCACAGATTTCCACATACTGACAAATATATATTCTGTATCGCAATATGCACATTTTAAAAGATCGTTATTTCTAATGTAATAGCAGCTTATTGCACAAATATGATGAATTTGGATTTGCTTATTTGTATTCACGAAGATCAACAATTTATCATCATGGTACTATAAATATTGTACTATAAATTACAGAGGCTTTAAATGCTATCTAATCGATGATAAGTTGATTCCGTAAAAATTCGCAACACAGCCCTGGCCTGGCTTGTCTTTTGAGTGATTTATTAAACAGCGTTGGATTGTGAATCAGAGTTCACAGCTCGCGCTGAAAATTTGTTTGTGCTTGTAGCTCATATCAGGCTGAATTAACTTTCACAACTCAGGTAAACAAAATTTGCTCCTATCTCTCTATCAAACTGTCAATTCCCATCTTCCAACATATCCACTTAATTTTTAAGGTAAAAATCCAAATTTTTTGGAATAGACTTTGGGCAAGTTTTCCGGTTTCATCTGCGTCCACTAATTTTAGATGTACAATATATACTTTTTAATTGTAACATATTTAGATATATGTTTTAACACGTGCAAGATACATCAGCTTATGAAAACAAAGACAGGCTTCATTTCCTAATTTAGTTGTCATAGCCTAGGCTACCACAAAATGTAGTCCAAAATAATTAAAAGAGCAGGGGCAAGGTGTCATCAAAATAAAATCTTAAATTAGCTATTTTATTTACAAATTTGACAATTTAGTTTACAAATGTCTATATTCAGGAGAAATAACAAAATATGGAAGAGCATAGCCATTAGTGTGGTGTATTTGATCCTTTGTTGAACTATTTATTACCGATTTCCTTTATTATTGTTATCCAAACGGTAAGCAAAGTTTTTTTCCTTTTATCTTTTTTTTTAAGCTATATTAAGTATTTATTACAGATATGAATCTGAAGTCTTAAACAATTACAGGAAATACAGTAGCTTACATTAGTGTTTAAAATTAAGGTGGATGTCTCTCAATCTCTTTATATCATGCTTTTTATTCTTTTACTCTCAGACAGATTTGAGATTCCATAATAAAAACACATTAAAATCGTACTTGAAAGTTTCAAGGGCCTGCCTGCTGACAAATTTCAGCTGGCTCATTGTTTACTATAGTACTGGGATATAGTTATCGTAACGTCTAGAAACTGTGAGAATATGTGAAGCCAGCAGCTCATAAGAAGTATTGGTGAAGCACGGTGACAGGTCTGACAGGCCAGGCTCTGCAGTCTTCAAGACTTTGGTTTAAATATAGATGGAGGGATTGGATGTGCTCTTAGAGATATGAGCTGAGGCAGTTGGAGAAAGTGATGATCTCTCCACTTGTTGGATCTTTCTAAACCCGTAGCATGTCTGTCCATCACTCGTCTGTTGGCACCTCAGCACTCAAGTCTCCTTCATCTCACGTCCTCCCTTCAGAAAGCATCTCCAGCTTTTAGAGCCCTGTGGTTCTGTCCCAAAACAAGCTGCCACATAAATCAGGTGCTTTGCGAAGGCATTGGGGGCCTTGCATGCTAAGTGAGTGTTTGAGCGACTTTACTTGTGCAGATGAGTGCAAGTTCAACACGTGGGTCACCACGGACGCCGTTCTTTTGCCAAAGTCAGACATGTTCCTGGATCAACATTACTGTCCAAAAATACATGCTTAACCCAATCCCTACAAAAGTTATCCCTCAATTGTGATTAGTTAATTGGAATGTTGTTCCAGGATCAACAGGGATGTTGATCCAGGAACATGTTGTACTTGGTGAAATCACATTCACCGCATAGTCCCCATGTATCTGCTAAGTTTCCGGGACAAACCGTACTGTCATGCATTGAACCATTAGCATTTTCGCCATGTTGTTCCTCTTGGAGGTAAGACTACACCACACTAGTTCAAAAACAAGCTGGTGGAGAGGCTAAACATCTGAATAGTGTGGTACAAGATGTACAGCTGGGCTTTTAGAATTCAAGTCATCATTAGAACATGTTTTAACCATGGTGCCTTGCTGCTGTTCCCGTCTCTCAAATGGCATGACATGTTTTAACTGATTCAGGCCTCTATCCAAAAGAACATGTAGGCTATGATTAAAGGCCCCCTTGTGGTTTGAGGAAAACCAGTGCTTCAAATCCATTGTCATCAGCTGTGGGTTCAGTGATTATGTGAAGTCATCATTGTCCTAAAATGGATGGAAGTTTTAAAACGTATTTAGAGATCAAGCTCAATGACTTGGTTAAGCCTTGGTCCTGGCTACCAGGTCATAAAAATGGCTCACCTCTGATCCAAAACGTGACCGAACAGCAGCATGCTGGAGGCTTCTGGCCGTAAAATTGGCTCAAGTGTGATCCCGGCCATGGCATCTTAGTCTTAGCATCTCTGTTCTGGACAAGTCATCAGCGAGACTTTGCCTAGCAGCTAATAAACATGACACTGGAATCTACGTTGCATGCTAATACCAGCTGAAAGGGTTTTGCACTTGCAAATAATTTTATCAGCTATGTGAGATGTTTGCTAATGTTTTACATCTTGCAAAATTAATTGTGTCTAAAAATGATTTTTAAAAATGTGTTTTTATGTAATTAATAAACCAAATAATTATAGGAACAGTGGCAAATAAAATACTGAATCAGTTTTATTAAAAAATGTCGATATTCAGAAGAAACAACAAAATGTGGAAGAGCATAGGCATTAGGGTGTTGTATTTCATCCCATGTTATGCTATTTGTTATCAAATGATTTTAATTGATTATTGTAATCAAAACTGTAAGTTTTTTCCCTATTATCCTTCTTGTTCTATTAAGTATTTATTACAGATAATGATTTAGCAGATATATTTTTTTAAACATATAATAATAAACTAACAAACGTTTTTGTAATAAATACTTATAATTATGTCAATATGTCAAACTATTTCATCCTTTTATTGAGGATTGGATTTTATTTTGTTCACTGTTCAATGTTTTAACTGTATGCAACCCCCAAAATGACATACAATGTGCCATATAATAGTCTTCTCTGACTTGCATTTGTCACATATTTTTTAAATATTAATAGACAGACAATAGCAAAAAAAATAAATAAAAATAGCGCCATGTCATTGAACCCCTTAAAGGTTTACTAAATTCAATCATTTGTATAAAGTAGTTTTAATGGGACATATTAAGTCAAGAATAGAATCAAAGAGATGAAAATACAATAATAGCATGATCTTAATATCTAGAGATCTTTTCTCACTAGTATCGTATGACTAGACTCAGTTCCTTTGGTGTTTCTCTTTTTAGTTGGCATGGATGTGAGATTAGTTTCCAGCTGTCTTGGTGAACCTTATCATACTTCAATATTCTGGTTTGTCAGAGAATGAAATAACTTTTCTGTCCCTGGAGGCAGTGTGAGAGCGGCTGGGACCACCTGACACTGGGTCACCCCCATGGAATCCTGGGAATGGTGGTGTTCATTCAGCCGGGCCACACCACGGGAGAGCTGGCATCCCTAAATTGTGTTTATTTGTTGGCACCCTGTCGTGAAAACCTTCCCATCAACTGCATATTAATCTTGTCAGCAAATTTCTAAAGGTCTTTCTTCCTTTGCATCCACACCCCTCCCAGCTCAAGCATCTGATGAATTTACGGCCCTCTCCTCACCTCCTCGCTCTGCTCAGCCTTGCTCCTGTTCTCCTCCTGTTTCCCGACTCCTCTGTTACTTACCTTTCCGGTGCGTATACAGGTCCTGTATACTGGTGACATGCAGTCATCTTACTGTGCATTCACACCGCCGGCGGCGAAAGCGTCAAAATTTGCCCTCTGACGTAGATTGAATGCTTGTCTTGTATTTAAAGGGGCCGCAAATCAAACAAGCTTGTTAATCTTGTGCAGACTGACCACAAGGAGGGTATAAGTTAACATTTCTGATGTTAATTGTGAAAAAAAATTGCTGCAGCTCTCTACAACACCTACTTTCCGTTTAGTCGAATATGTTTGCAGCAGTAACAGCTTTGCTTGCTCTGGTGGTAAAGTCAGCTTGAAATTCCCGCTTATTTTCAGAAAATACATAACCTACATAACAGAACAACAATTACTACAATTCTTTACTACGACTTACATATTGCTGCTCTCTCTTGCTCTCTCTGTTCCTTGCATCCGCCTCCTGTCAATGACATAATCTGAATGAAATGCTATTGGACATTTTATTGGTTGTGCACCAGAAAGTCTTTACAATCAAACTTTAATTTCTTTGCAATGTAAGTATAATATAAATGTTTTGAAAAGGGATATTTGTTTTATAATGGCATCACTACATTGTAAAGACATTAGGTCAACGCCATCATATATTTTATTAATCTAAAGCAATATAAATGACTCTTAAATCACTGATGTTTTCATGTTTTGAAAACCTCAACTAAATTAAAGTCATTTGTTTTATAATTTTATTACTGTCTTTTTTGTTGTTGTTGTAAATTCAGTTCAGTTTAAAATCAAATTTGAAATCATTACTCCTTTTGCTGTAAGATTTTGTGACAAAGTTAGCCTATTTTAAAGATACAACTACACAGAATGTGCAAATGTTTAAGAGAGATTTTTGTAATGGTAATTGATTAAATAAAAGTATATAAAGGCCTTTATGAAAATCTGTTCATCATATAAAGTGAACTTGTCTTTTTATGGCGCTTTTTCACTGCATGGTACGACTCAGCTCGGTACGGCTCAGTTCGGCTCGATTTGCACTTCCACTGCAGTTTAGTACCGCTTTATAGTGGGTGGGATTATAGACCCTTTTACAGACCACGTGATCAATTAGTTGCGCGCGCATTTTGGCAACGGAAGTGGTGTTGTTCCCCACTGGCTCTATCGTGTTAGCAACAAAAGTTTAACAAACAGTTTCCCAGCATCAAAATGTCTGGTTGTTGTGTTTACGGTTGCAGTAATATTCCACCAAGGCGCTTAAGTTTTATAGGATTCCGACAGGATCACGGGCGTTTCAGAAGAACCGGTAGCGCCTGTGGCTGCAGGCGATTAAACGTGTTGATTGAAGCGAGGACACAATAAAAAATGCTTGTGTCTGCAGCGCCCACTCATACATCGTTGTCTTGTGTCCTTGTCTTTGACTAGGAAGAATTTCTGATTTCAACACACAAAACTCTGAGTCTATGTCATGGTATTTGACGTTCTGTACATGACCACAGACAACGTATTCACAAGCATCCACTGATTTTTATGCTCGTAATTTATCTCGGGTGTACACGCTCGGTTTCTCAACTAAATACGTATATATATCTGGCCACTGTATATTTGGCCATCTGCTAACGTCTTCTATCCACTCCAATATAGTACACGGATCTGGTAGCCGGATACCATTTGATAAAGTCAGCTTTTCCAAATTACTTTCTCTGTCAGTGTTGCTTAATATGATCGCGTAGCTTGACACGCTGCTGATTCTCGTCATACTTCCGTTGCCAATATGCGCGCGCATATGTTGCTACGTCATCATTGTGTAACAGTAAATGCCTTTATTCATCCATATTTTGACCATCTTTTTGAAAATTTAAGTTTTAATGCTCAGTTTCATTTGAAACAATTTACTTTGTGTCACTGGTAATAATAGAATAATTGAAGAATGTATAATTTGGTAAAATGCAAAATGTATACACTTATCAGTTATCAACCATGACATTAAAATAATTATTGATAGTCTGTAACCAACCATGCTGTGTTATTTGACATTATTGTAGTATTTATTAATATTAACTTTTGTTTGATATTTTTAATATTTAAATTGTTTTTTTAATTGTAGTTTTTTTTAGATTCTGATTTAACTTTAATTTGTTTTATTTCAGTTATTACAGTTACAGTAGTTTTAACACTTATTAAATTAGCACCATTTCAGATCTTTAAATGTAAATTATTTTAATAATTTCCGTTATATAAAAGTAGTATAAAAATTGGTGTCATTTAATTTTTTATCTAATAGTTGTATTTTATTTGATTGCAGTGCCATTTCAATTACTTAAAACAATGTTTATTCAAAAAAAAAAAAAAAAAATATATATATATATATATAAATTAACTTCCCCACAAATAACAGGAAAAAACAACATCCCTCAATGATCAGTCCTCTCTTCCACTGTCTCTCTTTCCCATCCTGCATCTGTACCTCGTATCAATGTTTGTTTAGGGTTGCTCAATTAGGGCATCCTGAAATACAGCAGTTGCTGTTGTTAATTAAACTTCACTTTACAGTCCTCTCTTTGACAGCCTGATTACTTATAGCACTGCAGAGAAACCTCCCACACACACGCACACAGATCAGTGTGTATAAGTCATGCAGAAGTCAAGCTCAGAATTCACGCCTGAAGAAACTGTTCTCCAGCCAGAGAACCATGCAGACTGTAGTCTCGACACATAATAAAACTTTGTGTTGCCATGGTATTTATCTGGATTTAAAAGAACTGCAGTTTATTAAATTTATGCAAGAAAGACTCAGTCTTCAGTATGCAAATGAACACGAGAATGAAGACCAATAACAATTCCGTATGCAAATATTAGAGTCGCACCATTGCCGTTGGTTAAATTTAAATGCTGAAAGGTCTATCAACAGCAGCTTGCAATGTCATTTTTCTTGAATTTGTTCTTTCGCTAGAGAAACAGCGAGAGCTTGCGAGGAAGGGCTCTGTGAAGAACGGAACTGTGGGTAGTCCAGTCAATCAGCAGCCCAAGAAAAATAATGTTATGGCCAGAACAAGGTGAAGTAATCATTTTTTATAAAGCTACTTTCTTACCAACCCACAAGTAGTTCCTAAAAGAAACATTTTTGCATGAGAAACAGCACACATGTTAAGGGCTTCATGATAGTGGTTTATTTGTTCAGTTCATCAAAATATGAGCAGCAGCAACATCAAATCCTATTAACAGCAGCTTTATATGAAGACTTTCCAGTCTGTGAATGTTAATTAGTGTTAGTGCAGTCTGTATGAGGACCTCTGCCATCCCATCAGTCCCCAGTGCCCTGTCAGGATTAGCTCAAATGTGAGGAAACGTCTGCGGGCCTGGTTTAGAGCACAGCTTTAGGCCCGAAGATTAGCTGCACATAGGCCTGCTTACTTTAAAAGCCTGAGGGCCAGAGATTAACTTCAGCTTTTGTCCCAGAGAGGAGGAACAAAAGATGTGTAGTGCCAGCTCTGGCTAATGTTACAGGGCTTGATAACATTAAACTCAGCCATGCCTCCTATTTATTGGATTTCCCTTGCCAGATTTGTCCTAGGATAGTTTGGAAAAAAAGTGGATATTAAAATCGAAGGTTAATATTTAAAAATATAACTAAAAATGCTGCCTTTGTCTATCAATCTATCTATCTATCTATCTATCTATCTATCTATCTATCTATCTATCTATCTATCTATCTATCTATCTAT
>JAUCNO010001888.1:9047820-9075433 GCA_032353835.1 Enteromius viviparus
ATTGTGAACAAATTAACCATTAATTAATGCTTAACTAATGCATTATTCTGACCCCCTATTCTGAAGTGTTACCAAAAATTCTCTTCCATGAAAAAAATTGGAGAAGAATTTAAGCTTCATAGCATTTAACAGCATTATTACATTATTAGTGCTTTTAATTAAATTGTCTTCAGCGTTAAGATGACAGCAAAAGTTAATGTAAATATAAAAATAAAAGGAAATGAGTATGTACAATTAAACAGTTCACACTTTATTTTAAGGTCTAACTTTCACTAACAAACCATTAACTACACATTTTTTAACTACAACTTTAAAGCCTCAATAAACTCCTAATTTGATGCTTATTAAGAGTAAAGTAGTTAAGTTAAGATATTGGGTAGTACTGGTGATGTAGAATATGATTATACAGAATTATGTGCTAGTAAATGGCCAATATGTAAATATAGGCATGCTTAAAAAGGAACGAGTATGAAATGGTACCTATACTGAAGTGCTACCGTTAAATATATAATAGAATTTGATATATCTGTAGAAATTCTCTAATTTGGCAATTGATTAATGTGGTGCTGATACACTTTGCACCCTTAAATTATATGACAACAAATGTGACAACCAAACAAACCCAGTGCTAATATTAAAACACACACTCACAGAGATATTTCCAAAAGCCACAAGGATTGGGTTCATCTTAGGGGGTGGTAACTGGAAAAAAGAAAAAGCTCTATTTCTAATTACGTGCAAACTAAAAGATAACTACAATCAAATGTTGTGTTTCTCCCTTCATGGGCTTAAAGTGTTTACAAGCATCATACCTCCTTCCCTGCTGCCCTGCAAGCAGTACTGTGCTCCTCCAGCTTTTCACTTTCTTCTCTATAGAGCTCAACAGCCTCCATTAGTCGCTCGGCCTATAGAAACAGAACGCAAGAGTCATTTCTCCATTACTGAATATAAAGGAAAGGAGCTCTTTATCTGTACAGTTCTCCAGACTCGCCGCTTTCACTGTCTCAATGGTCTTCTTCCCAGCGGGCTCTGCCTCTCCTTTAGTCTCTCCAGGGACCTGTGAAACACAAGGACACACTGAGAACACACAGAGACATTAAGAGACATAACTCATCTCTACAGAACCAAGAGAACCACTTACCACAGGTTCATCCTCTGTAGCCAATGACTCCTCAAATTCTGCTTCCCTTTGCTTAGGAGAAAAATATTTGCATATAAGTCAGCAAATGTATGCACAGTACATGTTTGTTTTTATAGATGTACTTTTAAATGCTGATATACTTGTATTAGTGGAATAAATTACCAATACCAATTTTGTTTTTTATATTACATAACCATGTACAGTAGTAACCTATTTTTTTAATAATCACTTTAAGAAAAAAAAAGAAAGGTACTTTTTAATTATTTATTTCAAATTCAGATTTGCAAGGCAAACTATATTTTAATATAAAATAGAAAATGGTTATTTTAAAAGTATAAGAATGTTTCACAAGATTTACTGTATTTTTGATTCAATAAAAGCAGCTTTCATTTGAATAAGATGCCTCTTTTAAAAAATACAAACTCCTACCAATCATAGTTTTTGTGTAAAATATTACATATTATTTAATCCCAATTTAAAACAACTGAAAATTAACTTGCTTAGATATGCAATATAAAATATTGGTCATACTGCTTATTAATAGTAATATATAGAATAGTAGTATAATAGTAATATTAATATTAACAGTAGTAGTAGTATTAATAGGTATTGGGTAGAATCAGGGATGTAGAAAATGCTCATGCAGAATACGTGCTTTATAAAGTACTAATAAAAAGCCAATATGTTAATAATATGCAACTAGTTAGAATTGGTCTCTACACCCGGATATTCTATATTAATGAAACTGAAGATGACAAAAGTCTATCAGAGACATAATCATATATATGTATTTAATACCATTAATATCATTTTCTGCTGAAAACCAAGCACTCACCATCTCCTTTTCCTCCTCCAGAATGATAGGCTCCCTCGTTCTCTCCCACAGCCTGAGGGACTTGTCATGAGACGAGGAGACGATGTGGTCTCCATTGGGGCTGATGGCCAAGCACCAGATCTCATTATGATGACCCTGAGGAACATCCAAGTGTCAAAGTTGAAAAACAGAGTCAAGGGTATGAGAGGGTCTGCAATAATGCAACAGTTCCAATACATTGTCTGTGATTACATTGATTAGGGCTTAAGCAAAAGCAGACTGCAGCTTACGTAATGCAATCAGCCTCTGCTGCATATTGACTAGGCTCTTATTATAACTCTAATCCTTTCAAAATAACAGCTACTTCCACCTTAGCGACCTCTGGAAAACTCATTCCAGCTATGGAAAAATCCCTACTGAATGCTGTCCAACTATTAGAGAAGGTCACCTCCAACGTCTGGATGTGCTCAAACTTGTCAGCGTCCCACTGCTTGATCTTTCTGTCCTTTCCCGCAGTGAAGAACAGATGGGTTTTAGGGACAAACTGAAGAAACATGACACTAGAGAGGAAAGACAACAGGGAAAGAACAGTGGATGACAAATAATGACCATCTGGGCTGATGTCATCCAGCGATCACAGCTCACAGGCGCTGGAGGGATGTCAACACCGTAGGTAGGTGACACCTGACCGAACACTGAAATCGCTGTACTTGTCATCAACCGGTATCATAACTTTCAATAACAATAGAACTCTAAACCTTACAGGTAATGTGACGGAGAACAGACTGTGCCAGCGATGTGTCGTTATACAAGCAGCAGTGTTTTTATTACCTGTCGTCATGTGCAAACATCGAGCGATGACAGTCCCCAAAGTCCAAACCCCAAATCTTCACATTTCTGTCTGCCGAGCCTGTGGCTATTAAAGCATTGTCCTGCAGAACACAGAGAAACCCACAAACAACATAGCAAGACAATTACGCCATTTGTCAGAATAACTCGCATTATGTGTCGTGTCAGCCAGTGCACTCACATGTGAAATGTCCAAGCACAGCACGGGCAGCTTGTGTCCATACAGCGACAGGAAGAACTAGAGGAAATTGGAACAGAGGCAAATCTCTTATTATTCTGCACAGCTCTCATCTTCCACTGCTGTTGTTTTGGGGAGTGATGTACACTAGGCATGATGGGATGATTGGTTATTTATAACATGCTGGCATTAGGGCTGGGCGATATATATCGTACGATATATATTGCCCAGCCCATGCTGGCATATTTCTGAGACACTGCACGGTAACACTTTAGAATTGGAAACACTTATTTACGATTACGATTGTTAAGTTTAGGTACGGGGTAGGATCAGGGATGTAGAATAAGGTCATGTAGAATAATATGGGCTTAATGACTACTAATACATTTCTAATATTCTAGTAATACGCATGCTAATGAGCAACTGGTTAAGAGATAAAATAAAGTGTTACTGTTTACACTATACCTGTGCAGTTTGAATACGATTGCCTAAACCTTACAGGAAGATGAATGCATTAAAAGGAAATGGAATTTGTTGAATTGGATTTAATACTATTAAAAATACTATTTCAAACTATTATTTTACAATAATTAATCAAATAAACGTATTTTACAATTCTATATAATTTAAACAATTATTAAAATATAAGAATTATTATAATATGAAATCTCATCCATCAGGCCTGTAAATCCTTTAAGATTTTTCATTTCAGTAATACTGAATTAAAGATCAGTTAGCGAACATCTTCTAATAAAATTACAATTAAACCACAATTTCTGCTTGAAATATCTTGTTTATACTAAGCAACATTTTTTGCTTTATTTTCTGCACTCGACCAACATGACGAAAAAGGATGTGACATGTGGCCACGTATAGATTCCCATACTAGTAATTTGTGCTCTGCGTTTAACCCATCCAAGTGCACACACACAGAAGGAGCAGTGAACAACCGTGAACACACACCCGGAGCAGTGGGCAGCCATTGCTGCGGCGCGCGGGGAGCAGTTGGGGGAACGGTGCCTTTCTCAAAGGTCTCACCTCGATCATTGAAGGTGGAGAGAGCACTGGTTACTCACTC
The DNA here is from genome assembly GCA_032353835.1 of Enteromius viviparus. Classification (NCBI taxonomy): domain Eukaryota; kingdom Metazoa; phylum Chordata; class Actinopteri; order Cypriniformes; family Cyprinidae; genus Enteromius; species Enteromius viviparus. The sequence continues at coordinate 9,051,881 of JAUCNO010001888.1, forward strand.
CCACCACCCACAATCCATGCTGGACCTCGGACTTAAACCCACAACCTTTTGGGTTACAAGTCCAACTCCCTATCCATTTGGCCACGACTGTGACACACTTAAAGTGAGTGAAGCATGAGGTCATCAAATCAGAGAACCTTCCCTCAATGTAATCCAATCACAAGTAGCTCAGGAAAAACATTTGAGATGCTGTTGTTCAATGAAAACGGCAGTCGTCTCAGCTAACATGGTCAGATCACCCAAGATGGATGTTGATATAAATCGGGCTTGTCTGCATATAGTGTCGGGATGTTTAATGGTGGTAAAATCTCTCTCAGTAAATGTAATTTGAGTAAAGCAGTGGTCTTTTTCTTGGACATAGTTAACATTTTTTTAACAAAACATTAGAATAACGTATGGATTTAACATGATGCTATGTGTTGTGGTGTGAGGAATGTATTGTAATGCTAAATCGTTTGCTTGTGGTTTTTACCTTCAGCGTGTCTGTGTAAAAGATCTTGACCGTACAGTCAAGAAGAGAGACAGCCAGCAGTCTGTGGTCAGGACTGTAGCGCACACACAGCACGTCTTCATCTAACTGCAGGGTGCGTGTGTGCTTCACTGTCAGTCTCCTGTGGATTACACAAAGCAATAATACATTAAAGCCAAGAAGAGAAAGAAAGATCTGGATGAGAGAGCCATGGTTTGTGATCACAGACTCACTTGTTTTTCCCAGAGTCCTGATTCTTTATGAGCTCAAAGTTCCAGAATTTTACAGTCTTGTCAGCACCACCAGTTACAATCCCTCTCTGCATTAACACACATAAAATCAAAATCAAGTATGTTCATATAAAGCTTGCAGACAGCTTACTGTCTGTCTTTGGAATAGAGTCAGGAATTCACTATAGTCACAGACTGTGGTGTTTTGTAGGGATGAGAAGCTTTTTGTCATTCTGAAGAGAGATCGATATTATACCTGGTCTGGAGAGAGACACATGGACCAAAGAGCTCCATCATGGGCGTCAGTCGTCTCCAGAAGGCTTCCTGAGGCCAAGTCAAAAATCTGAATCTTCCCATTCTGACAACAAAAAAAAAAAAAGTATAGGATATAAGAACTAAATGTTTTGCAATAGAGTATGTTTCAGCATATTAATTAGTATTCAGAAAACATCTTATTTAAATCATGTTGGTTCATGTTCCGTTACAAGACACAACTTGATGTCAATTATTGCCAACTTGGCACACCTGATTTAATTATCAGTACTAAAAAAGAAACCAGAAATAATAAAATCAACAAAAGCACATAACAAAACTAAGACAAACGTGAAAATATGCACAAAATAGGGCGGGGCGGTATATACCGCACAATATATTATGCGCATCTCATCAGTAAAGCCGGTTCTTTGATTAGAGCTTTAAAGCCAATAGTCATGGCAGCTTTGCTGCAAACCATCCCGTTTTGTGTTCCACAGAAGAAAAACATGTAGGTTTGTAATAAAGATAAGACAAGAAGTTAAGCAAATGATGACAGAATTTTGGGTGAACTCTCTCTTTATTAAAAAATAAGTCATTAGTTATATACCTTTGTTCCTAAGATAATCTGTCTGTCTCCAGGAACAAAGAGCGAGCAGAGAGCATATTCACATCCCATGGTTCGAATGACCTGCAAAGTAGACCTGACAAAAGAAGATACTTCTTGTTAAAGATTTAAAATCTATGAACCCACACATCTGCCATCATCACATTTACCTGTTCCACACTTTGACAGTCTCTTTAGAGGCGGAGAGAATGGCTATATTATCTGAGCTGAAGGACAGCGTTCTGACATCTGAGCGATGACCGCTCAGTGTGAGGCGAGATGTTTTAGTGCCAGTAGGTTTCTTCTCTGTTGTCTTCAGAGTGTATGTCTCCACAGTGTTATTCTGCAGCAGAAGAGCAAACTTCATCTCTCCATTAGAAACCAGAAGGCAGTCCATTGATCTGTAGATGAAAAAAAATCATTACCATCAATACTTAATACAAGTAGCATCCACACAAGAGGCTTGGATGCAGAAGCACTCTCTGACCTGATCTTGGATGATGCCTTTATCTTTGCCAGCTTTTGGATCTCATCACTCAATTTCCTCTCTACTACAGGTTCAGGTGCATCTTCTCCTTCACCTTGAGACCTGCAAAACATAACAGCTCATCAGAATAGCAGAAAAAGCTTAGAGTAACAATTTTACATTCAATACAGAGGTCTCACACACTTTGCTTTTTTCTTGGCTTTCTTTTGTTTTCTGTCCATTTTTTTCTGGACCTCCTTCTCCGATAGTACAGAAAAGACTTCAAGCGTATTATCCAGACCCTATGGAGATTAAAACATATATACTGTATATATCATATAATGTAGGCACAATTTTTGCATATTATTGCATAGCTACTTTAATTCTAAACATTACCAGAAACAAACTTACATGGCATGCTAGCATATTAGCTTTGGCATCTGCGACCAAGGATACCACCCTGTCTCTGGCTTCCCTCAAAACGGAACCAGCTTTCTTGCAGCTGAGAATTCTCTGTGGACAGAAATCATCTTTTATGAACATTTCAAGGAAACCCTAAGTAAAGTGCATTGTGTCGGCACAAGTCTCTAATGTCCACTGAACACATTGAATGAATAGGGTGCACTGTAGAGAATACTGGAAGAAATATTACTTCTTCTGGCTCTTCATCAGGTCCTTCCTCATCTTCCTCAAGAAGAGTTCTGACTTTCTTTATCTGTGGCTCCCCCACTTCTTTACCCTGTGAAGAAACTTTAATGTCATTCTGAATCTATGAGATCAGTTTGCATTCTCTATAAAAGAGATCGAGCATCATATTTAAGACAGCACTGGAATGTAACTCAGCATACAAAAGTAACAATTTGGCACAGCATGAGTGATATGCCTCACCTCCTCAATGTACTGAATGTCCCAGGCTCTGAGCTCACTGTCAGCAGATCCTGTGAGCAACCTACTCTCCTGGTTCAACAGGACCATCCCCCATACCTACAGAGATAGGGAAATGCTGCACTGTATTAAAACACTAACAGATATTTAGATAGTTTTGGAAGCTCATTGTCCAAAAGCAAAGTAAAAAAAAAACACCTTATGATTTTTCTTCAAGATACTAAATATCACTTAAGCTCAGATCATTTACAGTAAACTCAAAAAACCATTAAAATATGTCGATACTGAAGCAACAATAAAACGCATTTAAACTGTTGCTGTATATTTTAAAAAGATCAAGGAAGTCTCAATAGTATACAGTCATCCTGTTTACCTCAGTGCGATGCCCCACCATGGTCTTGAAACAATGCTGTGTGTCCAAGTCCCACCACTTTACAAAACTGTCCTTGGAACTGAGCAAACATACAGTAAATTAAATTAATGTTTACAACAAACCCAAACACTAAAAATTATTTTGGTTACCCTCACTCAGATCCTTTACATTTTAAAAGGTATTAAGTACAGAATAGTATTTAGTACATTAATAGAAAATTAATGGGCCATTCATAATAAACAATGTTTATTATAAATGTATATAGGGAGACATGTAAAGTCAAACTGAAACTACAATTCCAAATATTTTTTTTGTTTTTTCAGATGATAGAAAAGCTACTTATATTCTGGTATATGATGTGTACAAATGTATATAATATAATATTATAAGTATTTTCAAGGGTTCAACAATTAGTTCCAGTAAAATATAAAGACTGGTTTACCTTGTAATTAGCAGGTTTTTGCTCTCTAACAACAAAATTTGTGTAATTGCATCTTTGTGTCCTTTGAGTCTGTACAGACCACACTCATTGATGATATCCCACACAATTACATCTGTATCCTGAAACACACCAACAACAAAGAAAATGATTTTAGTTAATGATTGAGAAAAAAGAAAACTGTTGTAAAATGAACTGCAGTCTTACCCTGGAGCCAGTGATGAGACGAGCACCCAGTGCATCGTATCTAATAACGGAGACAGCTGATTTGTGTCCACTGAAGGAGATGCTGCTTTCCCCATTGAGCAGATTAAAGATGCGCACACCTCCATCCTCATAACCCACCGCTAGGTGAATGCCATCAGGAGAAGGACACAGGTATGTCACCTCATGTTTTTTACCTTCAAGTATAAGAACCTGAAAAAAAAGGGGTGGGATCAGAATATATGTGGTTTATATAAACTGATGAGTGAACTTACTAAAGAATCTAACAATTTAAAGCAAGTACCTTCTCAGCTTTGCGGACATCCCATATGAACACATGCTCACAAGCTCCCACGGCGACATATCGACCCTTCTCTCCTCCTCTGAGCTTCACAAATGCGATGTTAGCCTTATGATTTCCAATCACTCCAAATACAGCACTTGCCACATAGCGCAGGTACTGCTTAGTTAAACCCATGGCAAGCCAGGGGCTATAGAGACACACAAAAAAACGACAGTAGAGGAGTACAGTCAGATGTGTTGCTACCTTAAATCTAAAAAACTAAGCAAAATTTAGAAAAGAACAATCATACTGTATAAAGCTGGATATCAAAGTAAATTCTGCATGGCATAAAATAAGCTAATGCATCTGCAGATGGAAATTGGTTGGTAGCTAAAGCCTGTTTAATAGTTTTAATGCCTGATCCCTTACAATGAATACATAAAAAAGAATCAATGTAACTAATGTATTAAACAATAATACCAAGACTGTTGGAAATGTAATGATATTACATATAGAGACTGTAGTGCGCAAAAAAAAATGGTAAGTTATTACATGTTTAATGTTGTTTTCAGTTTTATCCTGTGTCAACATATTGATATCAAATCTTTGGTGACGTTGTTTAACGGTGTTTTAGTTATTCGGCTGCTACATATGACTCTCATGAGTACCTGTAAAAGCTATGATAGCTAATTGTAACGTATTTGAATAAAACGGACACTTCATACAATGAAAGCGAGCAACTGTTACTCCAACACCACGCTTTGAGGTCCATGCGACCGTACACAGTGCAACGTGACCCATGTTTAGTCGCATTTAAAGAGCTAAAGATAAGCAGATAACAAAATATAATCAAACTGCGTGAAGAAAATGTAGTTACGTACTTTGTCAATTAGATGTATACTGTATCTGCAGTCCTTTATGGAAAAGATTTTTCTGTAGATGTGAAGAACTTCAACATGCTTTTCAGTCGCATGTGTGACATCAAGAAAAGACAAAAGTGGTAGATAACCGAGCAGAGTTACGATCTTACTTCACAAAACGTTTCAAGAATTTATGTTTTTATAAACATATTTACCACTTACATTGTTCGGAATGCTTCCCCGCTGATCACACAGCTTTATGCGTTTAATTATGTGATCTTCTTATGAATTGTGTGTAGACTATCGATTACTTCGGTCTGTAAGTGCGAAGTTATGTTGCTTTCCATGAGGCGTATCAATGTCTTTATAATTATAACTTAATTTACTTAATTTTTTTATTATGCTTTATTGTTCTTATTTTAATTTAAATGTGACACTAGAACGTCGATTAAAATCTATGGTACAATATTGTATGTAATATTGCAAGTCTGTGCGTTTTCTACACCGATCGACAACATAGCTACTGTCCCTACTGCTTTCCCGGAAGTGATGATTTTTGTCCTCGTGAATCAGCTGATCAGGAAACTCGCTGAATGTTGCAAACACGATGTGTTGACCACAAGCAGCTAAAATCACATTTTAACAATGGCTAATTTAAAAGCGGAAGCACTGGAAGATGACAGTGAACTTTAACGAATTAGTTGGAGCTAATGTGTTTTGTTTCTGCAGTAGGAAGGACTCAATAGCTGTATCATAGGACATCTGGTAGGTTGCTGGTTGTTGTAATTGATGGTCAAGACAATATTAACCTTTGTGGTTAGAATATGTGTAACGTGTCGTTTTTTCTATCTTCTTTAAAACTGTATTGTGCTGAATTGTCAATTGCATTCGAGATGAAATTATCTATTTAAAGGAACCCATGGCTTTGTTGTTGTTGTTGAAATTTAATTTGGGGAGTCGACCTTTACACATGCATCTCATTTTTGCTGAATATCTTATCTGTTCCTGAAGTCCTGTCTGTCTGCCCAGATAGAGCTTCTCTGTTGTCCTTGAAAGTCAATTACGCTCATGAACACTGCACTTCTCATACTGCAGCTCGCACAGAAAGTCTTGCTGAATACCTTTACAATTATTGTCACATTTAGAAACTTTGGGAATTTGGTCCCGCAAAAAGAAAAGGTACAAAAGCTTTCACTTTTATAAAGTATCTTTACGCAATAAATAATGCATTACTGTACACTTTAGACATTAACAAATACTACAAGTATAAATTAATATAACTATTAATCTCAATTTGGCTAAATAAACAGATCTGGCTTGCATCAGTCACATGACTGCCATTAACCAATGTTCGCCTGTGAGGGCAGAGGGCTGGTTATGAGCCGGTACTACAGACTTCTGCACCCGGTGCATGAGGAAGAACCTCAAGTAATAGATGAGGAGATGCTGAAACAAGCAATTGAGGATCAAGGACAAGCTAGAGATATTGCCAAGAAAGAGGGCATCCAGTATGAAGATGTGCTACATCTAAGACTAGACTACAGGAACATCCTGGAGATTTACCACCTGTGGCATTTCACCTCTTTAACAAAACTTCAGCTGGATAATAATGTTATCAAGAGGATTGAAGGATTAGAAAACCTAACTAATTTGGTCTGGCTTGATTTGTCATTCAATAATATTGAAGTGATTGAAGGACTGGACTCTCTTGTGAAACGTCAGGACTTGAGCTTGTTCAATAACCTCATTTCTTTCATTGAAAACCTGGATGCGCTGCAAAACCTGCACATCCTCTCTTTAGGAAACAATGCAATTGGTCAACTTGAAAATGTGTTATACCTACGGAAGTTTAAGAATTTACGCACTCTCAATCTTGCGGGAAACCCCATCTGTGATGAAGAGAGGTACACGACATTTGTGGCAGCGCATCTTCCAGACTTAGTTTATCTGGACTACAGACTGCAGGATGAACAAAGACGTGAAACTGCCAATGCAGAGTATAAGTATGCAATTGAGGCAATGCAACAAATTGAGCAGCAGGCAATGGAGGCTCAGAAGGTCAGCAACAAGGAGCTTCAGCTGCACAAGGATGCGTTCATGGAGTTATTGAATGGACCTCAGCTCTTTAGCAGCATGTTTGATGAAGATCCTGATGGAAAGAAGCTGGCTTTCCTCCCTGGAATGGAAGTACTGCTTGAGTCATTTAAGAGCAAAATGGAGGCTCTATGTGTGCAGATATTTGAAGTGGGTTTGACTCAGCATGCTCAGAGAATGGCTGAGGTGGAATTCTTTTTTACTTGTTCCCGTGAGGCAGTGGCTGACAATCGGCAGAAAGCAGCACAAATAGCAGCTGACTTTGAAAGCTCCAGGAGGCAGGAAATAGTAAAGATGCAAAAGATCACAGATGCCGAGCTGCTTGAAGACCACATCACTTCCTGCCAGGAGCAGGCCAGCCAGCTCTCTGAAACCCTCATAAGTCTGGAACTGCAGTTGGTGGACCAACTGGAGGACATCTTTAAAGACTTTGAGAGGAACATCTCAGACATGGTTGGAGGTTTTCTTGAATATGTGCAAGGGATATTTGCACAGTGCAGAGACCTGGAGAACCAGCACCATGAACAACAGCTTGAGATTGCCTTGGAAACACTGGAGAAGGTGCTCAAAAATGAGCTAGAGGAGGAAATACCTGATGATATAGCCATGCTGCTGGTAGATAAGGATACAGTGACCAATGCAATCAGTGCTTCCCATGACACCCACCTGCTGAAGATTGATAACAGAGGATTTGCTACTGACACGGATCAACCCCTGGATGAAAGGACTGCGGAATTCAATACATGACGAAGAAGTGAAGAGGAATCACAAGGGCAACTCTGAGATCTGGAACTATGTTAGTTACGTGAAGGACAAGCTGGGGGAAATACGATTGTCTTAAAACCTTTAAAATGATCCTCAAATCAGATTCATTCAAAAAAAAAAAAAAAAAACTCAAAAGTTCAAAAGTGTAAGATTTTGTTTTAGGTCAAAAGCTTAATCATTTAGTAATTCATATTTTTATGTAAACAATATGTGTTTGTTGCAGCAGTCTGTTAGTCATTCACTCGTGCAAACAAATCCCCCTTATAGCTTGATCACATGTGACTATCTGGGAGGTCCTTTTGGCTTTCAGGCGATATAGCTTTGTTAGGGCAGAATCAAGAAGGTTCATAATTGAATTCATAATTTGTCTTTTTTTAAGAAAGGGGAAGTTTGATGCATGGAACTTCTCTATGAAACCTATTTTTAAACTAATTTAGCTGTTTTCGTTGTTAGTAAACAAGTCTGCAGCTGTATTATTTTTGTTTATTAAATACTGAGATGGATCAAAAAAATCTGTATAAATCTCAGTCTGCTCAGTTTGCTCATGTGGTGGTTCTCCACCAGGGTGAATGAAGAAAGATTCACCTACAACCATGAACATGGAGGAGAGTAATTCAGGGTTTTTGTAGGTTTCATAATGTCAAATTTAAGACTTTTTAAGACCAATATGAAGTAAATTTTAGAGCTATATCACAGCATCAAAAACACACAAAAGCAGAATTACATAAATTTATTGCAACAGTGCTGAAAACAGGTTAGATGAATTGTTGAATTACAAAAAACGACAACAACAACATACAAACAGCTTAGCACAACTCTGTAGTGTGTATGAACACAGGTGTGTTTGCGTGTGGGTGCTACATTAATCTCAGCTCTTCTCCTCAATGTTTTTGAGCTCAGCTGATTTCTCCTTGCTGGCCCTCCTCAAAGCATTTGACTTAGTTATTAGCTAAGCCATCTTACTGCCAGCCTTTCCTTCAGCCTCCTCTGCAAATTTGTCTGCATCTTTAGAAAGACTTTCAGCAACTGTTTTTATGGTGTTCCTCCTTTTTTTAGTTCCTCTAAGCAATCCTCTGGCGCTTTTCTCTTTTGGCCCTGTGCAAGAGATTCTTTCTTTTTTCTCTCTGTCTCAAGGTAGAGACGGTACCTGGTTCTGGCTGAAGCCACTGAACTCAAGAGTTTTGTCAGGGGAACTTTGGTAACATCCCCCATGTCGGGTGACATAGTCACATACCAGTCTCTGTGCTACTAAGCGTCCTCTTGCATGTTGCAGGTTTCTATTTCTTTATTAAACAGAAAAGCCTCTTTCAACAGTGGCCTGTCCATGAGACAAAATCAGAAGCTTCTGGCAAAAAGCATTCATTGTGAATTTATGTAAATTATTTTTATTTTTATTAAAAAAGCACCACACTGTATTAAAATCTAATAGTACTAATATTTATTTGTAAATATGAGTTATTGAATGTGAAACACTTGCATGTATGTCAAAGTAAAAAAAACAAAAAACTTTTTGTTAAATTGGTTCTCAACCAGGGGGTCCAGGTCCTGCTAGAGGGCCTGAGCAGACTGCCAAGATGACTTTATTGTTTAAATAATTGAGCTTAATATAAAATGTCTAATTCTAGAAATCACAATATAGCATATTTAACATTATTATATTGAGTAGAATATTGCTCTCAAATATTGTTTTAGACAGTGATCATTGTAACCACTTACAGTTTTAAATATGATGCTCTCTGTGTGCATGTGATTATGTGCTAATATAGCCCTGGTCAAACTTCAGTCTCTTTGTTTGTCAAATGCTGTGTCTTTTCAGTTCGAAGTTACCCTGTGAAGCTACAGCATGGATCCTTTGGGAGCTCGTTCCCAGTTTGTGGAGGTCCAGAACCTTACAACATGGGACCAGCCTCAGGGAGTCCAGGATGAGGTGGATGGAGAAAACCACTTCTTGGAGGAAGATGACCAGCTGGCTAATCAGCTGAATTCCTTGGAGTCCCCTTTCCCCTTCAGAAAAGACATCAACAGCAAGATTGTACTATTGTGAGTGTTATTTTCACTTACATTTCTTAGACATTCAGCTTTCTTGTTCTCCATGAATGTCGGCATTAATGGAAGAAAGACTGCTTAATAAACAGTCTGCTTGTAAATCAGTTTTTTTCAGTCATAATGGCCTAAGTAAACTGGTTTGTTTAGTTCAAAAGTGTAAGATTTTGGTTTAGTTCAAAAGCTTAATCATTTAGTAATTCATATTTTTATGTAAACATTATGTGTTCGTTGCAGCAGTCTGTTAGTCATTCCCTCGTGCAAACAAATCCCCCTTATAGCTTGATCACATGTGACTGTCTGGGAGGTTCTTTTGGCTTTCAGGCGATATAGCTTTGTTATGGCAGGATCAAGAAGGTTTTCTCTTTCATAATTCATAATTTCTCTTTTTTTTAAGAAAGGGGAAGTTCGTTGCATGGAACTTCTCTATGAAGCCTATGCACAAAACCATTCCTAGCAATACAACCAGCAATACAATATAATGAAACATAATCGAATATACTATAACTCTATTGAAGGGATTTTTAACAGAGTTAATCCAAATACAGTTTTAAAGTTTTTTTTTTTTTTTTCTTTTCTTTTTGTTTTTTATAAATTATACAAAACATTATATAAGTCATAATATTTCTCGCCATGAAGGTAGCAGCAGAAGCTGGAATGGTGTTAAACACAAACAAACATAATACAATACAATATAATATTACTATTATTATATTTTTTTTAAAACAAAACAGTTATTTAAATGCTATATTTGTTCTCACAGCTTTTTCGTAGCCTATGTGATGTTCTGTATTTGAGATGTTGTTTTATATCACACCATCATTTTACAGTAATGGAGATGTGGCACTTTTGAACTGCACTGCAATTGTCAATACAAGTAATGAGACACTAACGGACAAGAATCCAGTATCAGACAGCATCCACAGATACTCTGGACCCGAGCTAAGGGAGGAACTACTCAAACTGAAAGGTAGGTGGCACTACAAGGTTAGCAAATGGAGAACTGTTATCTAAATGTTTGATCTTAAACTGTAAGTATTTTTAAATGATGTTTGTGTATGTCAAACATCTTATCTCATTGCTTTGGTATGTCGTTTTGTATCACTTTGGTTGGAGTGATATGTGTGCGCGTATGTTTTTCCAGGATGTCGGACTGGTGAGGCAAAAATGACAGAGGGTTTCAACTTGGCTGCACGCTTTATCATTCACACAGTTGGACCCAAATATAAAGCCAAGTACCGGACAGCTGCGGAAAGCTCTCTTTACAGCTGTTACAGAAACGTCATGCAGCTTGCCAAGTAAGTCGGATCAGTCCAACAACTTTTGTGAGATTAAATGTCATCTCATACAGACTGTCTGGACATTCTGACATGGTTATACTCTGCAAATATGCTTATTTATATTATCTGTTAGTCAATCTCAAAGATAATATCAGACATTAAAATTTTCAAATACGGTCTAAATCAAATATTTCATGATAAACAGGATAGCAATTCCCATTGCCATGAGGTGTTTAGTCAAATAACCCCAACCTTTATATTCATTGCTTAAAACATATTAATTGTGATGTCTCATGATGTGTAGAATAAACCCCGTGTGCTGATGGAAAGAAAGGAACTGATAAGAGATTTATATTATATTGTTAAATATATTAGCTTTTGTGAGTTTGAACTCACCCTTGGCTAATGATAAATTCAACTATTGTTTGGTAAGGTGCGTGTGTGTTAACAGGAGGTGTAGATACTGTAACAGTAACGCTTGACTCAAATACACTATTGTGGGCTCATAAATGAAAAAAAATGACTGACTAATGTAAACAGTTTAATTGAAGCACATGCAACTTATTTAATTTTTATTAATTGTGTTTCTCTCTTTAGAGAACATACCATGGCATCTGTGGGGTTATGTGTGGTCAGCACAGTCAAAAGGGCATATCCACTGGAGGACGCCACTCATATAGCATTAAGTAATTTTTGTTTTAAAATTAGACATCTCATTTGAGGTCCACTCTGAAATTCAGAGGGATCATACTATAACATTTTTCCACCGACATTTATAAATTTAGGGACTGTTCGAAGATTTCTGGAGAACCATGGTGAAAACATTGAGGCGGTGGTGTTTGCTGTTTCGGATGTTGAGGAGGTGTGTGGCATTTCATTTTCACTGTTATGCAATAGCATCTATTCTTTAACTCTCTTGTGTGCTCTTTCATTTTCTTATGAAATTCTCGTTTCGATTTAAAAGCCAGCTTTGTTGTGTATGTGTTTGCTGAGTGTGAGCTGCAGCATTATACATTCTTGCTAGGATTTAAAAAAAAAATAACATTAAGAAAAGAAAAAAAAGAAATAACATCTGTATTTTTTTGTTGTATGTGCCTAAATGTGAATCTGTTATTGGTTGAGCCTAGATGTTGTTGCAATTTATTCTGTTTTCCAGCCGGTGTACAGGAAGTTGCTGCATTTGTATTACCCACGTTCAAAAAACGAGGAGAAGATTGGTCTGCCTCTCCTCCCTGCCGACATTGGCAATGCTGAAGGGGAGCCCGTTGTCCCAGAGAGACAGATCCGCATTGCTGAAAAGCCAGGAAATCTAGAGGGTGAGCTCAAAAAATGTTTAATATATCATAATATATTGGATCTATTAAGTAGACATACTAATCAAAATACTGGGTTTGAAATCATTTTTTTATGGAAGCCAAGACAGCATTGAAGTATAAAGTTTTGTAACATTATAAATGTCTTTACTGTCACATTTGGTCAAATTAATGTGCCTTTGCTGAAAAGTATTTTTCTTAATTGAAACTTTTAAAGGGCAGTGTAGATTTCTTAAGATTACCAAACAAGCAGTATACGAGTACATGTTTGTCATAACATTTAGAGAAGATTCATCTGGAAGACATGCATCTACACTGTGTAATGGAAAAGAGATTTTTTTAACAGAGAAACATCTGCAGTAATGTATTTGATTTGCAGAATGAAAAACATAATTGTCTTCCAATAATGTGATAGAATTATGATTATGAACAGCATGCAGCTGAGCCATCTCTTCCTCCCTGGTCTTTTCCTTTTGACGATTTTGGGAGTTTCATTAATTCAGATTAGCTGACAGCGCTTCTGTCCCACAACAGGAGCTTTGACTACAGCAAAACCTTCTGTGTTCAGACAGACCTATCGTGAACACATTCATGTGTCGTGTGTGTGTGTGTGTGTGTACAGACACAGTTGTTAAGATGCCTATATGAGAATGAGTGTATGTTTGTCTTGTGTGCTTGCCATAACACTCAGAGGACATGTATATTTATTTGTTAGTGGGAGATTGTTATGTATGTTTGTTGGCGGCCATTATTTCAAACCCAGATCATGTGGACTGTGAGCCAGCTGTGTTAAGGTGATCTAGTCTCACTAGAGCTGTTGATCCAATTCAAACACGGCACATGAGCCAAGTCCCATGTAAATAAACACTGCTACTTTCCTGCCTGTCTTTAAACACTTTTATCCAGGATATGGAAAGGCAACCCAAGGTCTGTCACCAACTGAACTATCAAATAAGCTCTTCAATAATCTGATATATCAGTCTTTCTTCTGGGTGTTTGCTTGAGCCATTGAGAATGACAGCGAACTCTCATCTATATAATCTATAATCAAATTTACTCTGAAGTGGCAATACAGCTTTTAGACTTCCTTGTTAATATGAAGTTAAAGGTGAAGCGTGTGCTTTCCGAGCCGCTGGTGTCAACAAAAGGAATTAATGAAAAAATTCAGTCCAAACTTTACAGAACTGGTTGGGACAGTGTTGTTTTTGTTCAAAACAATACTTTTAACCCTAAGGTTTTTTTAAACTTGATTAACAGAACCTGATTTCTTTGTTTGACAAATCTTCTAGGGTCAGTTTTTTTGTGTATAGATTGGTTTTTTCTAGATAACCTACTTAAGTTAGTTTAGTGTCTCACGTATCACTCTTTACGAGTAAACATTTATTAAAGGTGTTTTTCAGGTAAGTATTATTTTAAGGTTATGTACATCACTCAATCACCTTTATTTATGTAGCGTTTTTAACGATACAGATTGTGTCAAAGCACTGAACAGTATCAGTGTGTCAGTAATGTTTAATGACAAGATTAAACACTCAATTTTCAGTTAAATGCATTTCATTATTGAATTCAGAGACATCATTGTCTAGATCAGTTTGTTTTAAACAGAATGGATCTCTGTAATCAAATCGATGATAGTTGCTAGAAATTAAGTTTCCCTAACTAAACAAGCCAGCGGCGACTGCGGCAAGGAACTAAACTCCATCTGTGACAGAATGGAGAAAATATCCTTGAGATAAACCAGGCTCAGCTGAGGAGGCGACATAAAAAGAGGTGGGGGGGGTTATGTTCAGTCGACCGGTTAATATAGCAAAATAAAAATGATGGTGTGATCAGAACCTAACCCAAACCTTAAGCCCCTTACTTAATGTGCTTAATATTGGAATACCACAGGGTTCGGTGTTGGGTCCTAGATTATGTGCAGTACAAAAAGTGTGATACAAAACTTTTTCACATCTGTTTTACAGCAGGTGACTAGGCCTTTACTTATTCGGGCTGTACTCTTATGGATTAGTCTATGAAGCCATGTAGAGGTCTCAAAGCATGCCTCAAACCGGAGACTTCCCTAATCTGCTTTGTCCAGTTTTCTTTTTCTACCCGTTCCCTTAATGCCTATTTAATTTCTGTAGAGTTTACATTTTCTTTCATTGTGGTGAAGTGATCCTGAAATCCAAATAAATTTCAACTTGAGGCCAAAAGCACTACTAGAAAGAGCAAGCATTGGTGCTCTCCTTTCAGTAAGAAAGATCATAAAATGACCATATGTTGCATTACAAAAACATAATCTCATTCTTTGCTTCAACATGTTGTAATGATTTTGGCCAAAGATAACCTTCGGGAGACATCTGTGTCTAATTGAGTCTTGTTGATGTCCCACCCTACGTTTGCTAGCAGCTGGGTGTTTGGCTGTAATCACCTTATTTACCTGTTAATGTCTCTTTTCTATCTGTCAAAGGTGTTTCTATTCTTTTTGGGAATATTTTCCGTAGTCTGACCAGTTACCATGTGGTTCAGCTGAGGAAATGAGAAGCTTTGTTTGTTGTTCAGACTGGACTTTCATTTAATGTCTGGTCAAATATGGCTAAGGTTGGCCAGTAATAGATATCTGGCATACACATGTAAAGAAGAATAACAGACAAGGATTATTTTTACGCTTTGCCTGGCTGTACATCACACACGCCACTGGCTTTCCCAGCTCTGATTGAGGCTGGAGGTTCAGGTTTTGTTCAGCGCTCACTGAGCCTAGTAATGGTCATTCCGAGTGTGCAAGAGTATGTTTTACTGTTTATCACAGCAAAAGCATCTGTGCTTCAGCAAATTTTTATGGTGCATTGGTTTTGCCTTCCCTGTAATATCTCTGAGTAATGCACTAATACACAAGAATAGTACATAATAGGGATCTTAATCTAATTCTCTGCAGATGACTCTGAGGATGACACACTAGAGTCTGACCTGGGGCTGGTGGGAAATCATGCGTTTGCTCGTATGGAAGGGGATGTGGATAAGCAGCGTAAGCTCATCCTTCAGGGTCAAATGTCTGAAGCAGCCCAGCAGAAGCAGCACCAAAGGAAGTAAGATGTGAAGTTTTCTCATTATACTCTCACCTTTTTAAAACTGCCACTTACACAAATGTACCACGATTGGGTCGTGTTAATGTGAAACACCTGTTTTGTTAATGCAACATTTATACTTTACTTTGTATTTGTCAAAACTAAATAAATAACTAAATGGTACTTTGTTTATAGTTATACTGCCCACCCCTAGAAAGAAGTGCTTGGATGTGAAGTCTTAGTTTTTGTTGTCTTTCTTCACAGCTACAACCGTTGGCTTTGCAGAGCTCGAGCAGAGGACCTTTCAGATATAGCAGCGTTAAAAGCATTATATCAGACCGGTTAGTCGTTGTCTCTATGGGTATTTATTTATGTATGTTTATTGTTTTGTTTAGTGTTTTGGAAATTAGTTGTATTTCAATTGTATAGTGCATTAGAACAATCAATTAAAATTAGCACCTATAAATCATTTTATTTATTTGGCATATCAATTTTATTAAAATATTTTCTTAAATATATATTTTGCAGCCCTAGTTCATGTATGTTGACTTTATTGTGGTAGTATGATATGGTCTGATGTTTGCCTGTTTTATCTCACACGTGTTCTCCAGCATATATCCCCTTGTTCTCTTTGTGTTGCTGTCTCTCTGTATATCTTTATGCACATGTGGACTTTGTGTTCTCTCCATCTGTGTGTTTGCTCTCTGGGCAGGAAACCTTTGTTCCGCCTCATTGAGCTCAACATCAGGGGGTTCTGTAATCCATTTCTCTCGTTTCACAATTTCAGGACAAAAAATAACCACCAAAGTAACGGTTTCAGTGTTATGTATTTATCATTATCTTTTTTTTTTTTGTTTGTTTGTTTCTTAGCTCAGATACTATCCAGGATGACCTACTGAGTTCAAAACCTCAGTGAACATTTTACCACAGACTGTATACATTAGGTTTACCAGAAGCTATTAATCCTGCTAAATTTAATCTTGAATTTCTACTTTTTATATTTCAGAAAGCCACAAAACAGTACTGTAAAAACAAACAAAACACTAAAGCCGAGTATCTTAATCACAATAACTCACTTGACCAAAGGGGGGCAGACTTTCTCCAGCTGTGCATCTGAACATGCATGTTATGCTACATGATGATAGACTACGCACATCCAGATTTCTTAATGCTATCAGAAACATCCTTCCATAATATAGTCCCATCACAATGCTTTTTTTTTCTCTCTCTCTCTCTCTCTCATTTTTAGGTGTTGATTTGTGTGGCAGGACGGTCATGGTTGTTGTTGGCAGGAATATTCCTGTTACACTTATTGATATGGAGAAGGTAAATAAAAAACTTTCGTATGTCCATTTGTCATGTTGTGTTTATGACTGTATATACTATTACCCTGTATTGAGCATATCTTATTTTGCACTAAATGTTATGTACGTTTTGTTAGATTTAGCACTAAATGCTGCCAAACTGAAAGTTAACTTAAAGGTTAAATTTTAGCGCTTTTTAAATGACATCCAAAATCAAAACAGCTTTTGTTTACATAGTATATGTGTATGTACTGTGTATTTGTATTTGTGTATATTTGGAAAATATTTACACGTATATGCATTTATATATTTAGATTTGAATATTTTTTTATATTATATATAAATATATTTATTATATAATACATCATATTCTACTTAACTGTATACATGCATGGGTTTGTATTTATATATACATAATAAATATACACAGCAGGGCATGACATTACCACTCGCCAACTCACAAAAATGCAGGTGGATTTCCGCTTTGGTGGGTAACACAATCACTCCCACTGCGCAGTTTGTTAGCTTATTATATATTAAGTGAAATGATTAATAAAATGTAAGAATTTTTTATGAAAGATTATGAATGCATTTTATATGGTAAGGAGAAATGTGTTTAAATAGGTCAAGTGACTTAAACATTTGTGTGCAGTATTAAAGGTGCTCTATGCGATGTTGCAGGATTTTAGCACGATTTCATTTTTATCTCAAACCGTATGCATCACCTCTCATCATCTTGCTGTCTGCTCTCTGAAAATATTTGGAACAAACCCGCTCTCGTAAGACAACACAGAGGCTGCAATACCAAAAGAAACACTATGGGGACCACAACAAAAACAAACTTCGGCCAAACAATCGGCAAAAAGAGGTGGTGTTTAATGTGCGTTAAACCCCACCTCTTCTTGCCAATTGGTTGGCTGAAGTTTGTTTGCGTGCGTTATACCCCACATCCTCTTGCCGATTGGTTGGCCGAAATTTGTTTGCATGCGTTAAACCCCACTTCTTCTTGCCGATTGGCTGACCGAAGTTTGTTTGCATGCGTTAAACCCCACTTCTTCTTGCCGATTGGCTGCCCAAAGTTTGTTTGCGTGCGTTAAACCCCTCTTCTTCTTGCCGATTGGCTGCCCGAAGTTTGTTTACGTGCGTTAAACCCCACCTCTTCTTGCCGATTGGCTGGCTGAAGTTGTCTGCACGCCTTAAACCCCACCTCTTCTTGCCGATTGGCTGGCCGAAGTTTGTTTGCTCGCGTTAAACCCCACCTCTTCTTGCTGATTGGCTGGCCGAAGTTGTATGCACGCATTAAACCCCACCTCTTCTTGCCGATTGGCTGGCCGAAGTTTGTTTGCGCGCGTTAAACCCCACCTCTTCTTGCTGATTGTCTGGCCGAAGTTTGTTTTTGCTTTGGTGCACATCGTGTTTGCAAGATCGCATAGAGCACCTTTAAGTCATAAAATGTAAGAAGAAAAGAAGAAAATTAAATAAGTAAATTTGAATAACCACTAGCCACAGTGGCTGTTGAGCAAAAAAGTCTCTTAAAGCTCTGATACACAGTATGTTTATACTTTTTTTTTTTATTCAGTTAATTGCAATTAATCACTTGACAGCATTATTAAATTTAGTTTAACCTACATTTAAAAGAAAAATGTATTCAAAGAATGGTTTTCTCATTTACATGTAGCCCTTTTAGATTTATATTTGCATTTAAAAACTTGCAATTTGCATTTGAATCAGAAACTTTGATTTGATGGTTGTTGTTGTTTTTTATTATTAAAAGATTGAACTGTAAATATTTGCTACAATGAAAAAACTGTGCCAAATTAGACTGCACTGTTTAGAGTGTTTAGGTTATGGATTAGTTCACTCAAAACTAAAAACTCCTGTCATTGTTTACTCACGTCAAACCTTTGTGGGTTTCCTTCCTCTGTGGAGTATGAGATCATTTGAAATGTCATGTAGGTGAGTAAACGATGACTGAATATACATTTTTGCGTGAACTGTTACTAAAGTTATAGCGTATACCATGCTTGAGGACAAGTTTGTGCAGAGAAATAATAAGCCTAATTAAATTAAAATGTTGTCTTGAGCATGTTCCCATAAGTTCTAGCATATTAGTTGTTTATGAAAACAATCTATGTCTATGGAATGTGCCTGTTTAGATAACTAAGCTCATGTGTATGTCTGTGTGTTAGGCTTTGCTGTATTTCATCCACGTGATGGACCATATCACAGTGAAGGAGTATGTGATGGTTTATTTCCACACACTCACCGGTGAACACAACCACCTGGACACCGACTTTCTCAAGAAGCTTTATGACATTGTGGATGCCAAGTAAGCTATTTCAGTTCCTTTACAAAGATACTACAAACCACCCACATACTCTGCTCTCTATGACCTTACAATGTTTTTGAGATGACTTGACCCAGTTCTTGGCGGAGGTATTCTTTTAAACCATAACTCAGATGCGCATGGAAAAGCTAATCACAGTTTCATATAAATGCTGGCTTGGTGACTCTTAGCTTTTTATGAGCTTCTTGTGCCAAACAGCACTGTCTTCTCAAACACACCACATATGTTGTAAAATCATACGGGAATGTCTGTGTCTTGGGCTTCCTGTTCTTCGAATGTCAAGTAGATTTATACACAGAAGCTCGACCCTTTCGCAGGTTATGACAAGCTCGGAAAGCACCGTACAAAGTAACTGAGTCATATTTCCTCAGTTTTACCTAGTGTTTCTCTAGAGTATCACTCTAAATTGGTGCTCAAAAGTGTCTGTGGTGATTGATTCTTCTAAGGAAAGTAAAGTAAAATTGCTTTTTTTTTTTTCAGAGCACTTTTGGAAATTTTGAAGGGGGTTATCATGGTTAGAACATTAAGAGCGATTTCAATGGCTTCGTCACCTTGTAAATCTGAAGTCTCGATGTTCTCATCTCACCCAACCAATTCCACCACCAGAGGCTTACAAAAACTTACATGGATGCAGCTCCATGGAGTGACATTGTAATTGGATGTTAAAAAAATGGGTTCTTTTAATCAAACGGTCCACGTATTTGCTATTTTCCTGGCTTAGCAGAAGAGTTTGAGGCTTTGTTCGGGGGAGGTGATCGTGAGGTCAGGTATTCGTCATTTGATCAGCGGACACTCTCAACATGCAGAGGAAACCACAGTCTTGAAACAAAAAGCAGAAACGCTTTCCAACTCCAGTCCCTCACACTTTCCGTACATCGTGGAGATCAGTGTGACTCATAGCTTTGAGAGCCTGGCCAGTTTGACTCGTGTCATTTATTATGAGGTATCAGCAGAGCACAGCATATCATCATTGTATTATTTATTTTCAAAAGACATCCGTCTATAAAAAAAGCATTTTACAGACATGGTTCTGTTAGCAATCAAAGCCATGTTTCTAGCAGAGTTGACGCTATCACTCCCTATGACCCCTGTTAATGGGTTTAGATGGGACGGTCCAAGCCCATCGTGGGAAAGGGGAAAGGTTGACAGACACATCCCTTGCACTTTTCGAAAACCCCTCCACTTCTGGCCGTCCAGATCTCTATCCATCTGTGTGTTTTGGACAACACCGTGTGGCTTGGACGTGGCTGCCCTGTTGGACTCGAGACACCGACTTTTGCTCGTTCTTAAAAAATGCACTTTAGCTCTCTTTCTAATGGGTTTATTGTTTTTGTTAAGGCAATAATCCTTTCAAAGCCAAGTGAGCCAGAGGAATTCACTATTTGTGTAATAAGTAATTGGTTGGATGTGTTGATAATGTTTCGAAAACCATTTCTCGCAAGATTTTCTCTCTGTGTTTTCAGATTTAAGAAAAACCTGAGGGCTTTCTACTTCGTTCACCCGACGTTCCGCTCCAAGGTAAATGTAATCCGTTCATCAACTCAGATCCATTAAAGGCAACACTAGATGTTCATCTTGTTTTGAGCTTTTCTTTCCGAGTTTGCACGGGCCTGTGCTCATCTCCACATGTTCCACATTGACTAAGAAAGACTGTGTAACTAAATATGTTGAAAAGCGTCTCTGAGACCACATTGAGATTCATGATGTGTCCGCACTAAGTGTTCCATAGTGTTCCACAGAACCTATTCAGGTAATTGAAGTGCTTATGAGAGCGTGTTGTCTCTGCCAGGCTTTGCTTTCATTTGCAAAATTATTCAACAATTATGCTTTGTGCACTCCAAATGTAGAGGAACCCCGGCAATTAAGTGTCAGATAATTGTTCATTTTAAAATGCGTCCATTTCAGTCAGAGAATGCTCGAGCATTGTAACAACTCCAGGTGTGAAGCGTGTTCAAGCATTAGTCCGGAGTCATTGGAGTAAATGCTGAAAATGACTCAAGCAACAGCTTTAGGAGCCAAAAGTTTGCCTTCAGCAACAAAACATTTAATTCAGCAATTTTCTAGCTATGTGGTATTTATTAAAATGATGTAGAAGTCTAGTATTTGCCTATAGAGTTACATTTGAGTTCATGTGTAATTTGAGGTGAACAAATAATAATAAAGGATATTCATAATGTCACCAACAGTTTCTCTCAACAAGTTCTTAAACAAAGTCCCAAATACATGTATATACCACTTGCATACATTTTTCTTTTAAGTACAGTTTTTGTTTGTTATCATTTGTTAAAAGAGAAAAAAAATTATATTGTGTTTCAGCAGCTGTTCTTTTTCATGAAAAATAGCACCACAGTCAATCAGTTGGTTTTGCTTTTGATTCCTGACAGGTTTCTACGTGGTTCTTCACAACGTTCAGTATATCAGGCCTTAAAGAGAAGGTCCATCACATAGAGAACCTACAGCAGCTCTTCACCTGCATCCTACCCGAGCAGATTGACATCCCTCCTTTTGTCCTGGAGTATGACACACGGGTGAGTATTGAGCATAAAGGGTGTTACACTTAGAAAAAGAGGTGTGTGTATTTAGCTTGAAGTTTAGTAACTCTTTTGGTGTTTAATCTGTATTAAATTCTGTCAACATTTATTCACTTTTAAGTTCTTGAAAACCATCATTACTTTTTTCTCTGGAACAACAAAGGGAGAGTTAAAACAAATGTTACAAAGATTCATTAAATCTGGGTTATGGAACTTTCTGGCATAAAATTGGAAAGCTCTTGTTTTGTGTTTGACAGAAGATAACGTCATAATATCTTGAAAGAACATAAAGTTGGGTAAATGGGTTCAATGTACTTTTGAGATCAACTATTCCTTTAAAACAGTTTAACTTTTGATAAACTGCTTTTAAAATGTAAGTCTTCAGACCCCTCTGTAACACAATTACCACATCCAGGGACCGAGCCTTATCTTCTGGTTTTCAGATGGCTAAAGATAGTATCACTGTCATTTCCGTTTGAGAAAACATACGTAGCCTTATTTTGTATTTCAAGCCCACTAAGCTTTTGATTGTCACTATTTACAACTACAGCTAAATTTTCTACGGTGCTATAGGAAACAGCAATACAAATACAGAAGTTGTTGTTGTCAGAAGTTGTTAAACTCGTTTAGGAAAATAAAGATCAAACATGTGAAAGATTTGAAATGTACAGCTTGTGACCAATTTTAGAAGTAATTATATGCTAATTCTATAAACTAGTTTCCTTGTATGACCTGTTCTTTAAATGCTGCCTTTAGCACAGTTTTATTTTTGGTAGAGTCTGTGTATAAAAATATTCACTTTTTTAGGCCTTAATGAGGTCTTTTTTTTGTTGTTTTGAAAGTGCGTTCGGCTTGTGGAAAAGAGATGCCTAGAGACTTATTTTTAACTGTTGACCCACAGTATGGGTGGAGGAAAGTCTTTCCCTTCAGACTGAGTCCTCAGCCGTGAGAAACTCTGAGCTGTTTGTGTGCTGTGCTACTGCTTTCTCTGTTTTAAAGAAACATCACATTTCCTTTCTTAAGATTACTCTTCAGCTATTTATGTGGGATGGGGTGATATATTTAGGGAAACACAGAAAAACAAAAAAACTGAGCTGCTCTGCAATATGAAAGAATAATGGTTGTAGATGCCTGGCATTGCAAAATCTCATATTACTATTATAATCATGTGCCTTTTAAGATGGCTTTTCATTTGATGTGGAGAACATTGTTTCCAGTTTAAAATGATGTGTTGCCTTTGTTACCACTGTTGAGTCCTAATATACAGATGTGTCACAGCTAATAGCAGACCGTATCCATGCATTGATTAGACCCATCTGGACTGAACTCATTATTTAGTTCCTTTTCATTCTGTCATTCCTAAGCTCTTAGTTTTGCACTGTTCTCATGGTGTATATGCACATGGTATTCATCTACAGCTTCATTCTTCCTGTCAGTTAAAGTTACAGGCTGCTAACCTGTAAGGATATGTTCCAGCCCTACTAGACATGGAATTGAGCTTCTGCCATGTGGGCATTGTTCTTGTTGTAATTTGCTTTCCATGTTGATTTTGTATGATCTGATGGCAAGTGGATCTAAAATGTTTTGTGGTAATGCATGATCACATTAGATATGTGACCCTGGACCACAAAACCAGTCTTAAGTCGTTGGGGTATATTTGTAGCAATAGCCAAAAATACACTCGACAAAAATATAAACGCAACACCTTTGTTTCTGCTCCGATTTTTCATGAGATGGACTTAAAGATCTAAAATTCATTCC